>WEIS01051451.1:12713-83758 GCA_013389965.1 Todus mexicanus | reverse complement strand
TATATGCATACGTAATATATATGAATATTTTTATACAGCTATATTTGTATATATTATATATATGTAGGTTATTCCTACAATTAGGCCCAAGATGCCTTTTGAGTTTATAATTGTATATGGAATAGAGGAGATAGCAAATCTTGTTTGACTTAGATTTCTTGGCAGTCGTTTCTTACTTTCGAATACATTTCCCCCCTTTTTATTTTTTTTTTTCATTTTATTCATTACAACTACATAAATAGAGCAGTTCTGAAAACACTGGGGGCACATTTTAGTGTTGTATCTTAGTCCACCTAATTATTTTTGATGTCCTTTAGAAGAGGATGAGGTCTTCAACTTCAGCTCCATTGGAATACACAAGGATGTTTTAAAACGATGTTTGTAATCCTGTTTTCAGGCTTTTGAAACTTAAATATGCTACTGAAATTTGCAGAGAAACCTTTACCTATTAATTTCTGCTATAAACGCTACTGAACTAGACTTCTGCTCATGTACTTAGGTGTCTCGTTTACAGCAGAGTGCTGACAAGCTTCATGAATGGGAGAATGGCATCATTTAAAAAAGAAAATAACTTGAAATCCCTACGGAAGAACAGTTTCCCAGCATTTTAAGGCAACACACAACGGTCCATCAGTCTGAAGTCAACCTTTTTTTGACTTATTTTCAAGTCAAGAAACAATGTGCTAAAAGCCTACAGAAACTTGGCAGGGTAATTAAATAATCATTTTTCCTCCAATGTCCGATCAAGCTGTAAAGAGAAGAATCACAAAGGTGAGACAAATCTGATTTTGCTATCATATGCGGTGACCAGTTTCTGAGAAATATTGTTTCCTCACTACAGGGAACCAGCACTCACTAATAGCAGAGCCAAGCAAAATTTCTGAAAATTGTTATTGTAATGTTTACATAATGACATCATATTTTTTTGCCCTTATGAAGTACAGGTGCAAAATCTAAACACTCTGCTCCCAGAAGTGCAACTTTCCAGCTATATCTTTCTGAAGCAGTCCTTGCAAATTTAACCAGCCAGCTATTAGTGGGCTATTGACAACTATGGTGAGTATTTGTTATTATTATTATTTTTTTCTTTTCCAATCTTACCAATTAAAAGGAAAAAACCCCAAACCTAAACCACTGTTCAACTCAAAATCTTTCTGCTCTTTTTTTTTTTCCTAAATTTTTCTTTCTTCCTTAGTTTTTGAGGACCAGTCAACCTACAGAAGAGCATCTGCTGGACCCTGAGTGGGGAAGCAGACATGTGGGAGCCTTGCAAATGTAAAAGCCAGGAGTGGGTCGGACCCCAGATGGTGAGTTTTTGCTCTTAACAAGGAGGCGCTTTCTCCTTCAAAAGAAGGGAGGTAGCACCCTCTAGCACTGAGCCTTTGCTACCACTCCAATGACAGGCACTGCCAAACATAAATCAGAGTGATAACAGCCTCTGCTGGGGATTCAGACCCACATTTTCCTGCATGGAAGATAAAACCGTTTCTGGTTCTTAATTCAATCACATACCCAACTGGCAATCTTGCATATCAAAATGGGAATCCTGGGAGGCTGCTGGAATATGCAGATCAACAGAAGCTAATTAGCATTTACTTGCAGCCATCCTTAACTGATTGGCAGCACAGCTGTGGGGACCAAGCAGAACATGCTGAGTTGCATATTTGTATGGCCACCTGCCATTTGGTGGGATCCAAAATAGTGTAAACTACCACTTCACAATAACTCAGTGACCTTAGTTTTGAAGTAATATTGAATAGACATATTTGGCTAAGTGTGTAATTAGTGCTTATTTCACCTGACACGCAGTTCAACAATAGGCTGTGCAGCAGTACCTTCTTAATTTGACATGTTGATGTCTTAATTGAGATTGACAACTTGTTAGAGAGGTACTATATTTCCAACGCAGGCTGAGATCTACCCATCATCACCGACTTTCCTAAGCATATGAAATGATGCGCTTTTATGCCTTAAAACATATTCTAGTTATTCAGAGCTGAACAATCGAAGCCGAACTCACCGCTGAAAGCATCGAGTCCGTTTCTTACAGGGGTTTTATATAAGAACTTTTATGTAGTGGAGTGGGGTGTGAACCAGAAAATAAAAATGTTGGGAAGCAGAACAAAGAAAATAAAGGGGCAAAGCAGGTTTAGGCAGAAGGAATGTGAGCACTGGAGGCCAATTCACACAATGGTGGTGAAGTGAAAGAGAATGAAAGCTGTACCAATGATTTACTCTAAGCCAGTGAGAGGAGAGAGGTGTTTCTCACAGCTAAGCAAGCAAAGGGCTGTAGCCTGATTGCTTTATCGTCCTAATCTTGAAATCTGTGTTACTTGGATGGTGGGGTACCTCTGCTTACAGGCAAAATTAGCTGGAACAGATTAAATGTGTGCATCCATTATAAGTTGTATGTAGAAATGACCTCTGTGAACTGGTTTGTTTGCTCAGGGTGGTTGGACTGGCTTGTAGCAACAAGGAATTGGGTCCTGCTTCTCACAGCATTGAAAAAATGTATCTGGATCTGATAAGTGATAGGAAGGGTACATCTAGGATTATAGATCTATGTGAAATACAATGAAATGTATAAGCAGTGCTACAATACTCAGTGGAAGGTGTAGTAGCATGCTGATAGATAAGAATGGAGTTCTTGTTTGTGTGGTTCCAAAAGAGGACCATAGCCTGTGGGAAGACAAGTCCCTTCAATCAAATCTATCTCCTCATTATTCCTGTGTCACATATGGACAGAAGCAAGACCTCGAGTTCATCTGCTATCCTGTACCTGAGGAAGGATTATGAAAAAGGCCTGCTATGCCTTAACCATTTTTATTTTTATTTTAACCCTCCCTTGCACCCCATGAACCAAGTGAGCTATAGATGGAAAGAGTCTACCAGGCCATTAAGTTCAGGTGATCTGGACTTAATCTGGTCATTCCAATAATTGCCTGATGTTTGTTCTTTGCTGTGTTCTCCTTCATTTCATCAGTGTTCTTCAAGCAGAGATAGCATTTTAATGTTACAGCAGGAGGAGAGCAACTCTGGTCTTGAGTCCTGGGGCTTTGCACACATGGCCCCAGGATCACCTCAGCTCTTTCTGCAGCCACCCTGAATCAAATCATCTGCCTCATTCAGCTACTGAAGGAAAAAAATCTCAACTTGACTACTAAGAAACCCTGCCAGGTAAGTAAATATTCTGAGCTAAGGCTTTGTAGACAATTTGTCACTATTGCAATCAATTCTTCAATATGTAGTAATTACTGCAGGGTGTTGTAGATGTAGCCTGCTGGCCCAAAGGCAACTGAAGGTGACAGAGATTATCCCATTTCTTGGATGCACTTTGGATCACACCCACTATTATCACAAAATTGTGTAGTTCTGTTTCTGTGTATAAACAGGGATGTCCTCAGGTGAGCGAGGTCATATGTTTCAAGAGTCTTTCTCCCACCCAGACAGATGTTGATTTCCCAGAAAGTTACTTGGGCACATTTTTCTGTGAGGATCTGAGCAGGCTTGGTAGCTGGTTGAACATAGAGCGGAAGAGTCATAGGATTCTAAGCTGACAGGCAACATGACAGCATGTCAGGAAGGTTGCTGCAGCTCTGGGCTTTCTATATGTATGGGAAGCCAGGAGCCTAGAGGCATTGGCTCCTTAGACCCGAGACTCCCATTCATTTGGGACTTCCAAGTTCCCGTCTCCATGTTATGCAGCCAAGTGGAATTTTAATTAGAAACTTATCCAAATCGTTTGATAATTTTTCAAACCTTCTAGATTTCCTCCTTTTCCTTCCAAATCAGAATGAAAACAAACTTTGGAATATTAAAATAATTCCTGTGCCAGAATTACATATCTTCATCCAACTCGACTTCTAAATTTGTGTCACAATAGGGTTTGTGACTGAGCTGTGTCACGTCGCATCATGCTGTGTGAATGACAGCCTGACATTATAAGTGCTCATCACAGTGCCGTATATGTATAAAGATGTTCTAAGTCCTGCCAACAAACAGACGTGGTCGTTTGGGAAAATGTATATTTGCTAAACCACAAAACTAGTAGTAGGGGCAAGGCAGTGAATTCATTCTCCATCAGCCTACGATTGTTTTGGTGCTTGTAAGAGTTTAAATCTGGTGGTGATCATGGCGTATTTTTACTCAGAGGGCTGGTGTGCAGGATCCACACAAACATCTTTCTAAAGACATCTGAGCTGGCAGGTGCTATCAGCTCCACACTGGACACGTCTGACCTAACGACTGATGGCACGCGCTGCTGAAGACCTTCTGATTACCTTTGACCATGAGTTTGTAGTAACTGACAGAAAGGCAGCGTCATTTGAAATTAAGACAGGTGTTACTAGACTCTGTGGTGAGCTGCATAAACATCTCCAGGTGTTCCTGGGGATATATTGATCACGCGTGGCATTCCCCAGGCGGTGCTGCATGCTGTTTCGTGAGACTTTCACACTCGAGCACAGCGTGACATTTGCACCACAACTGCTCCATCACCTTTCCGATGAAATGGGCTCGCTCTTAGAAAGCTCAAGAGATTAAAAAGGCCTAAATATGACAAAAAGCTACTGGACCCTCCATAGGGGTTTCTGGGAAATGCTTTGTGCCATGTCTGAAGTTGGAGAGGGTGATTTTGCTAGTATTAAATCAAATTATATTCATCTCAGCTTCCTGCTAGTGGAGAAAGCTACTCTACCTGTTTAGGAGCACAGTCTGGAATTTCACATAGTGGGAGCATCCATCTCTCACATCCAGGTGAGATCCCATGAGCAGCAGGACAGTTCAATCCATCACGCAGGCTCTGGTACACCCCTTCGTTAGGATTTGTCCTGATGTCTGGGGATGATTTAATAGTTAATTGGACAACATCGTTTCGAAAGCCTGTGCTGCCAGCTGAAGTGGGATGTAGTCCTCGCTGAAGACTTTTGCTTCTTTTCCACTATGCAAAATAACAAAAAAGACTAATCTTAAAACTGCTCTTAATGAGTATAACCAAAATATTAACAGTAGTAAACAAGAATACATTTGCTCATAACTTGTCATATCAGTGTAATAAATTAAGCCAGAAACACATTAACATTTGACAGCTTAAACAATGCAGGAAAAAATACAAACCTCACAGGGACTATGTGAAGCATGTTGGCAGTTTAACAGACATTTTGAGATGTAGATACATATATCAACCTTTCTGAATTTAGTCTTGATAACTCCTTTTCCTCCGTGTGCCAAAACACTGCCGTGTGAAGACTAATGAGTTCCAGATTTGTTTATCTTTGGTGGCTAAGGCAGATTCATGAGCCCCTTGAACCCGTTTTACAACGGCCATGTGATACTGCCGTGCAACACCAGAGGCAGAAACGTCTCTTTTATGCTGATGGATATATGGCGTGTAAAAAGATCTTACAAGAAAGATGTGCTTGGCCATCTGATACAAGGGACCGTGTCAAATCTGGTTTGCATGATCTATATGAGTGAATTGTCCTGCCTGTTAGCTTCCATGTGTGGTTTATGTTTATGTTCAGAGGTGTAATAGCAAATGTTTGGAATAAATCTTGCACGTGAAATAGGGATTATTATGTCTAATGGCAAGCCTTCAAGTCGTGCACTCAGCAGGTTTTTGTTTCGGTGATTGTTTTTTCCGAACCTCTTTTCCTGTTGTGTGAGCTGTCAGATAAACACCAGAGCTCAGGAAGACCCTGGGCCACCTAAGTGAAACTTCTTCCTTTTGCATTTCCGCTACTTGAGCTCTACTTTCTTCTCTGGCTCTTTAGAGTTTTGCTTTTCAATTAATCAGGGGACTTTCTGTTTTAATGTCTGCTTTGTTACGATCTGTGGCTGTTACTGGTGAAAGGAGGGGTTATGAATACGCATCTTTATCAAAGGTAACGTACAATATGTTGTGTAGACTTTTGTGAAAGCCAAGCAGAGCATTTCCTGCTGGAGGTCTGAGATGGTGGTTTCTCTGTGGGCTAATCTTTGCTCTTTTCTGAAGAGGTGGTTTGGATCTATCATGTCCTCAAGCCCATGACTGGTTCTTTGTCTCTGACAGGGCAAAGTTGGTGCAAAGGCATCTTAAACAACTTAAAGAAGAGAATGCTACATGACAGTTGCTGGATGAGGACCGGTCACTGCTGTGGGCTTGCCTCTTGTACTGTGGCACCAGAGGTCTGACCAGGCACAGGAGGGGCAGCCAAGGCACGTGCCCAGCAATAGCTGCAGGTAACCAAGAGTAAATTTAAACAACTCAGATGAACACTTGACTTTCTACCCTCAGATTTCTTATCCAATATTAGCAGTGTAACAGAGGCTCTAACGTACCCCTTCCTTAGTTACGGTCCAAAAATAACTTTTTTTTCCCTTGAATTTAAATGTGGTGTGCATGGTTAAGTAACTTTGTTACCATTTTTTCCTCTTTTAGCAGATGCATTTGGACTAACTACTTCTGCAGTGTAATTCCTTTTTTAGCAGAGACTGCTCTGTATTCTCCTGTTTCTCGTAAGTAATATTTTGCCATAATTTTTGACTGGTGGGGCCAGGTCTATTTTTTAAATAAGGAGCAAGAAAAGTCAATGGTGAATCCTCCCTCCCCTCATTCTGATTCGAGAATGATAAAATGCAGAACCATACAAGACTTTCTGTACAAGTATGATGGTATGTAGCTGTGTCCCATGCAGAAGGAGATGCAACGCAGGTATGTCCTTGTGGTATGTGATTTGGGAAGGAAGAGGAAGAGGAAGAGGAAGAGGAAGAGGAAGAGGAAGAGGAAGAGGAAGAGGAAGAGGAAGAGTAAACAAAGATTTGTTAGAAAAGCTGATTTATGTATAGGGAATATTTGTCAGTTATTTGTCAAAAAAGCTTACGTGCTATTTGAATATTTAATAAGTAATCTAATACTTGGACTTAGGTTTTCTAGGAACTATTCTTAAGCTCTTTCCGGTAGTGACACTAAACCAAGGTCAGAAATTAGTGCATAGTAAAGAGAGGTAAGAAACGCTTTGGAGTTTCACTGCTTCTAGATGTCTCTGTTGTTTACTGTGTGCAGCCCACTCCTGCGACAGCCCGATTGAGCCTGGAGTCCCCACGTGCTGTGTATTGTATGAACACACGGTGAGAGACAGTTCCTGGCCTGAAACATTTACAATCTAAATACATGTGGCAGGTGAGAAGTGGATAGTGGGGAATTTTTTTATATTAAGAATGGACATCTGAACTGGGGAGAGGGGGAAGTGATTCAGTCGTAGGCAGGGATTTTGCCCACTCCAGGTGGTTGCTGAGCCTCCTCTCACAGGTCACGTGGCTCTCTCCAGCTCTCTATTTCATGGTTGTAGAAGCTACCACTTAAGTATGATTTACAGAATAGAAGAAAAATATAAAAAAATAATAAAAAAAAAAAGAGCCATCTCATGTAAGAGCAGTAGTCCATTTCTGTACCACGAGCGATGACTGTTCTTGTTCCAGTAAAAGCCAGACCTCCTCACAACATACCTTATAACCTGTTAATTATAATTTCCTTCTCTAACACTTGGATCACACTACTAAATATTTTTGAATATCTATATATGTGTTTTTTAAGCTGCTGGGTTTGGGTTACACCTTTTCCATATGCCCAACCCACACAATCCCATCAACGCTTTCACACACCAGTCAAACACTCTATATTTGTGTGAAACTCAGTGAAGGAAAAAAATTCCTATTACTACTACTACTAATACAAATTCATTTCTCACAACTATTAGTATTTTCCTGAATGCCGCTGAATGAATTCACTGCAATTGAATGTCTAACTTTTTGGTGTGCTGATTCAATGAAGATTTTTTATTTGTATGCATAATTATTCCAGTCCCATCACCACATACCTTATTTTTTTCCCCCTTTTTGCTTGACAAAGCTCCCTTTGCAAAACTTGAATCACTTTCTGTATGAGCAATCCCCTAATACATTTTATATTCTGTTGTTACTGGGAATGATGTTCTGAAAGTTGATATACATTGCAACAGCAGGTGTTAAGACAGGCAAGTAGGGAACAAAAGCTCTTAGTGCATGAAAAGGTCTAATAATAGACAATTTGTTCACCTGGCACCGACTGCATAAGCATTTGAGATGAGCTCATTGTTATTTGGCGATGAGCTTTCTGCTGGTTGCACAGATGAAAATATGGAAAATCCAGGTTGTGGAAACAAAGGTTTGCTAATATTAGAACAGCATTAAATGGTGCGTGATAGAGCTGGGGAGGTTGTAGGGTGAGCTGCGGGGTTTTAAAGCAGTGAAACACTTCCATAACTAGCGGAGCAATCAATAAAGGCACAGTTGTGTATATTCTTGTAATAAAATTACCTATGTAAACATTTTCAATAACTGTACAACTGGGCAAGCTGTACAGAGCAGGCTTGCACTCAGAAGTGTAGTTCAAGCTTTTTCCAGGCTTGTGGAATACATGGCCATTAGTTAGGGAAGCTCACCATGAAAAACAGAGTTAAGTAATCTGGTCAAAATCGAATCATCAATCCATAAAGGCGGTTCTCCAAAATCGTCCTGCTAGGGCTGCTGGTGCCATGGGGCACTGCTGGGAACACTGTTATGTTCCACTGGAGTCCCAAGCACTAGATACAAAAGGGTGCATGTCCAGACCCAGAACAGTTGATGTGAGAAATAGAATTCTAATTCGTGGGAGCACATTGAACGCCACCCTGCATGTTGTTGGTGCTGAGAGAGTTTGGGAAGCTTTCTCTTCAATGAGGGGGGTATACCTACTCTGGGGGAGTCTGGAGGAGAGCAGAGACAGTCTGCACTTGGATGTGGTTCCCATCCACCCCCTAGAAGCTACAGTGGAAGCAGTGCTTCATTTAAAGGGTACTGCCACAGCTGAGTGCCCCTAAATCACCTTCTTCTTAGCATGTACCATGCCTCTAGAAAGAGAGGCATAAGTGCTCCCCCAGAACAGACAACAAAACAGGCATCTTTAATCCTGAGGTGTGATTTCATGTCCTAACCTTATAAAATTGAAGGAATAATGTTAACTATAACTTACTATTAATTGTCATGTTTTCGCTTTTGGAGAACAAAAATCCCTCCAATCTTTTTTATTTTCTTTGATTTCCATAGGAAATGCCGTAGGACCCTGTTCCTGTTTACTCCCCTAAGCTGTACGCACAGTTGTTTGCCTGGATCCCAGGGAGATTAAGGATGAGACTATTAATGCCATTGGATCTGTTTCCTTAGACAGTGGAGATGAACCCTGCGCCAGTGGTCTCAACTGGTGAGCTCCCTCTTGGCTTCACTTTATCTTCACAAAGTCAGTCTGACCTTCTAGTTCTGTTGTTAATCAAAAGTCTCCGTTCCTTGAGATTATGGGTGCAGTTTCCAGGAAACTGTAATCTTACTGTCTTTACAATTGCTGTGTGTTGATGAGCTTCCATCACCCTGCAGTGCATTGGGCTCGCTTTCCAAACTTATAACTTTTAGGGCACATTTTGGGCCAGAAGCCACCTCTTTATTAAGCTTAAACCGTAGTAGATTGACAGTTGTATTGTTGTCAAGCAGGGCTGATTTCACACCAGTGCTATTCATCAGCATCAGAACTGGTATTGCAAACATTTTTGGCAAAGTTAAGCTCATCCAGCAAGAGGTCAACATAATCCTATACCACCCCCTAAAAAGAAATCCTAATTAGAATACTGGATACTGATGGCTAATAAATACTTCACAAGTAGGTAATGGTTTAAAAAAATAATATAAATACCTAATGCCTCACATTCTGAATAGCTGGAGAAGTCAGTAAACATTTAGCAATCAGCTAATGCATTGCTTGACCAGAACAGTTGTGCAGTGATGGCCTTTGCAGCAGCTTGCAGATCTGTTTGGCCCGTATATCACTGAAAAGTTGAGGACCAGAGAGTTAGTTTCTTCATATCAGTTGTTTTCTTTTCTACATTTTTTTTTTCTTTTGAAATGTCAGCTGGAATTGAGCACGTAAGTGTTTAGGTATCTAAGGGGAGGCCACAACACTGAGCACAGATCAGATTGCTTTTCTTTGTAAAACTCCCCCCTTTGCATTCCAGCCTGACAAAGTTTTGTTGCAGTTACTCAGTACATAGATAACTAAACGCTTTAAATACTAATTAAAATAGATGATGTTTAACTGTTGGCCTATGTCATTTATTTATGATGGGAGACAGCAGCAAAGCAGAATCATCTATTACCATTATCAGCAGAGTGTTTCTTTTCTTCTTCTCTTCTTATCCAAGCAATACATACGTCCAGGTGATGACTTGTTTCTCACAAACAGCCTTGTTTCCGACAGAATCTCTTCCTCCACCTTTCCACTGTCTTATCTTTCAGTTCACCCTTGATCTACCTTAAGCCAATACATTCCAAGTTCTCTGGTTTCTTTTATAATTTAAACTTTATATTGGAATTGCTTCAGGCTGGAATGCCTGCAACCCTATTCTCTGTGTGCAGAAGTGCATTCCCATTAATCAAAGGAAAAGCCGAGTAAAGTGGTACAATCCACATTCTCATTTTGGAAAATTAAAAGGTGGTATGGTTATTAAAAGGCAGTCCTGCTAAATGTTTTCTGATGAAGGGAGAACTGGGACACACTACATTGTCCAGTGACTTTGCCAAAAATATGACACCAAGCGACACGATAAATGAATGTATAAATAGTAATTGTTCTGAAAGGGGTAGTCATAAATCACAAAGTGAGTTGCAGGACATTTCTTTCTTGGTGATAGTTGAAACGTGATCTACCTTGAATTAAAAGAAAATCAGATTTTCTCTTTTGGTTGAGTTGAAATAATACGGAAACTGGAAACCCAATTTCCCTGAAGCAGAATCCTATGCAAAATACAAAGCTCTGCAGTAAACATTAGTCCAAGCTTTGCAAAGAGGAGGGGTTTGTTGAAGAGTGCAAACCAGCAATTTGTTGGAGTAGGAGGTTATTAATCATACAACACTTAGGGTTAGCAAAGTTCTGGCCTTGAATCAATGACGCACTGCAACAAATTGAATCACTCCAATAAGAACAGATAAGTTGCTCTGTGAAGTTCTGCAGCAGATCTCGAAAGACCTTTTCCCTCTCAAAACAGCCTGTGTTATAATGAAAAACAATCCCATTACTTGTTGTGATCATTTATCAGCAGAATTTGACCTGTCTCATGCTGTCTGTGTAGATATCCTTCCTGGGGTTCACCTACTGTTCTTCTGGGTGGAGAAATTACTTGCAGACCACCTCTTCCCCCCGCCTCTTTTTTTCTCTTCCCTGAACAGCATCTGCATTTAGTATGTGCACAACATGGGAAGCACAGCTGCTGAAAAGGCAAAATCTGAAGAATTTGTAGGATGGCTGAGTGCTGGACTTTATCAGAAGGTCTTTCCTCCTAACAGCTGGGGTCCTGTGGACATGTCCCTGCAGACCTAATCCAACTCTGGTTTAGTTATCAGACCAGGCACAAAATTCATAGGGCATTTGAAAACCTGTGTCCTCCATATTTCCAGACACCCTCTAGCCACCTCTCTCTTCTTCTCCAGGGATCTCTTAATGACCAAGGTTCTGCTGTGTCCATAAATGGTGGTGTGTAGGTTGGCATCACCAGCTATAACTCACCTTAACTGCATTTGAAAGGAGACCCTTGGTAAGATTTGGAAACAGAGATGAACTCAATTAAGCAGCTATGTGATCTTATTTTGTTTGCTTTGATTTCACAGCCTGCCTCTTGTCCTGCTTGTTTTTTGTCACACTCCCGCGTGCTCTGGTTTAGATCAAATGAGTTCTTCTGCACCTTCTGTTTGTATAGCTTAGCGATAGGCCAGGAGAAAAACCTGGGACCTTGAAAAAACCCAATTTGCTTGGAGAAAGCCAGATTTGGCAAGGCCGGGGGAGAAGAGACTTGGCACTCATGTAGGAGCAAAGTGGATGTAACCAGGACTTGAAGCTCCTCATCAGCCTTTTCATCGGGTTGCAAGGAAAAACCCAAATGTTTCTCAGCAGGAACATTGGCCATCAGCTGCTAGCCCTCACAGAGTTATTCAAAGACTACTGTATTTTTATTTTATTTCCATAAATTTGTAGTGGTCAGACGGTAATATCTTTGCTTATTTTCAAGTATTACTCTGGAATAGCAGGGTGTCTTTTTTGCACTGGGTGCCTGAACCCCAACTACATGGTGCAGGCAGTTGAGGTGCTCAAAGAGCCTCGGTATTCATACACTATCGATGAACTTTCTGATTTCATAAGTCGTTCTCATCTGACACAGTGATTTCCTCGGCAGCAGCGAAGAAGTTAATCTGCTTGCCAGCCAGACCAATGCAAGGTGGAGATTTCTGAAACAGTTGCAGGAATCGAAACACTTGGTAATTCAGGAGTTAGCTGAGTATGTTTCTTTAGTATAGCCTGCAGGTCAGCCATTACCTGCTAGTAAATAGGTAATAAATAACCACTAACAGTGTCAGCTTCCTCCTATTTGTTCTCTCATACTGTATTCTGAGTCTATTTGTGCCACAGGAAAAATTACCTGGTTGGAAAGGCACAAGCCCCAGCCAGCTCTCCCTGCTGATGCCTGTGCAAGTCTGGGTGGAATCGGTGCCTCGGGCTGTCCCTGATGCTTGCAGGGCTGCAGGTAAATCAACGCTGACGTAAGGGAACTTCCAGCCCATCTTGCTGTAGCTTTAGTTTCATGCATATCTGTGTGGCTGACCTGGTCCCTAGCCAGGGATCATTCTCCAGCTGAGAATTTGGCTTTCCAGTAGCAGTCTGGTCTTTTTACAAGAGCAAGTAGTCAGGCACGATTGCCGCCTTCCTCATTCTTTCTCTTGCATTTCCTTTGGTTTATCCACGTTGCTAAACTGGCTAAAAGGCATCTGTCAGAAGATAGATGTAATAAATTTCATGCTGTATCTTTAGTAAGTGAAGTATTTTCTGCCCGTTACTCATCCAGTTCCTGGAGTTGGACAGACAGTGTGTATTAATAAAATATATACTAATATTAAAACATTTTCAAAGCCAAATATATTAATTACTTTCTTCCACTATCTCCTTGGCTCCACAAATGTATTAATGAAAAGAAGCAGAAAAGATGGAGACATGATACAATCTGTTATGTAAATCACCGTGTACATCCCAAACCATCTTCTGGGGCAGAACTAACTAATTCATGACAGGTCACTTGTCATAAATCAGTAGTTATTAGTAAGTTATTTAATTGGTATACAATTAATCCAGTAATATTGCTTGACAATGCCTGACTCACAACTTGAAACAGTCTGTTTATTTCTGGAAAAAGGGCCAAAAATCAGGGCCAGTTTCGAGCTCTGTGCTCAGAAAATTGCATTTTTCTCTGCACATGGGTAGATATTGAATCACTCCGTAGTAGCTGGGAAAGATTCAGTGTTGCATTGCTTCACTGCACAGTCTATTCCCTCATCCAAAGAGATGAGCCACTTTGTGCCCTCCCATTACAGCTGTAGAAGGTGTTGCAGATCCCAGCTTGCTCTGGGACATCCAGTGACTTTAAACTCTCTTACATTTCCTGGCTTCAGGATTTGACGAACTGTTTGAGCCTGACTTCGAGTATGCTGATTTTTCAGAGGCATGAATGTAGATTTGGAAAACTCACATCACGGGTCCTTGCTAAAGATGCATGTAGTTACTCGAATGCATTTCTCCTTTGCCAGTGGAGGATGGCTTCATAGACATATGTTCTCCATACATCTTAAGCCCAGAATACGTTCTCTCCGTATCCTCTGAAGCCTTTGTGTTTGCTCTTCATTATGTTAATGGGTGGCCATGTGCCGTGTACTCTGCTTGTCTCCGCTTGAATTTTGCATTGAGCTTTCAATTAGCAGGATTCGAACTGACTATTCTGGCAGCACTTTCCCTTCCAGAAACCCAACGCTTATCACACATCAATTTTTTAAAAGGTGTTGTTGATACTTCAGGAGTTGTCAGGGATCCACTCTGATGTGCCTAAGGACAAGGGAAGAAATGCCCGGTGTTAGGATAAAAATGCTTCCCATAACCATTCAGATGCATGCACGGGGGATGGCAGGCTCCTGCTGGAAGACTTGTCTTTGCAGCCCCTAACCAGAAAAAGTGGGAATTTCACTAGAGAGACTGGTAGCATAAGACTCAATTCAAGCACAGAGGATGTTTTGGTGACATGTTGTTTTATTTTGTTTTGTTTTGTTTTTAAAAGCATTAATATTGGGCGAACTCTCACATCCTCGACATTGAATCATCTGAAGCTTGCCAGCCCTCATGTCTTTCATTAGTTAAGGATAATTACTTAATTTTCCATCCATTTTTCTTCCTTTTGTCACCTCAGCTTTGCCGCCTTCAAGGAAACAATATATTGTAGAGAGGCTGCTTTGCCCATAGAAAGCCTAGGGCGGGTTATTTAAGCCCTGATGTTCTTCCTCTCCTGGCAATGTAGCCTGAAACTCAGCCACTATCTCTCTGTAACCCAACCTATTTTTCCTAAGCAAAGTTAACCCTTTATTTGTTACAGGAATTACCTCTCACCTGCGATAGTATCGGTCACTCTGACATTTTGTCCTCTGAGTCCTGGTGTGCAGACACACATTCGGCAGCGTGATCTGAATGACACACGGCCAATTCAGCACTACTTTCTCCTGAAGGAAGTTCAGCTAGGCTTTCTGACCACAACTATCTGAAAATGTTTTGAGCCTTTTTGTTCACTATACATAATTTTGATTAATGTCATCATTATTCCAAGCTGTTACTGTACATGCATGTATTGTTTTTCGCAGTGGTTAAGCTATTAGTGTTCTGTTACTGACACAGCAATATTGCAAATGCTGGGGTTATTTATAGAAATGCAGTTGCTTTGTGTGAAGGTTTTTGCAGACCAAACTTCAGCTGATGAGAAAAGGGAGTGAAGTGTGACCAGTTTTGGCACTCAGAGAACTATTTGTATGGAAGTGTTAGCTAGAAGGTTGGACTTGATGATCTTCGAGGTCTTTTCCAACCTTGATGATTCTATGATTCTGTTCTATGATTCTATGCAAGATATACCTGAGAAATAATTAGGTAAAGTTAAACCAGCTTAGAGATGGCTAAAGAGGTACTGAAGTTGGAAGACTATGTGCATTCGTACCTCTCCAAATTTTATGTAATCGCTCTCCATTGCTTTGAATGAGTTGCAAGCGCCTTCATCGCTGTGCGGTGCTGCAGGACTGGGCTTACCCCAGTTAAAACACCCTGACTGGAGAAGGGCGAGAGCTGCCAACAGTATATTTTGCAGACATCCGTTGGCTCTGGAGCCTGTCCCCAGCCCGTCAGTGTGAAACAGCCCAAATACCACTGACCCTTCCGGGCACAATGCAAAAAACCATCTGTATGCAACAGATTTGGAGGAGGTCTGATGGCATGGGCTGTGGAGCTGGGTGGAAGGGGTTACATATTCTGCCGCTTGATTTATTGGCTGGTCACATTAATTTGCTTTGTTGTGCAGGAGGATCATAATGTTGCCAGGTGTTTATTCCAATTCGACTGTGAATCTAGCTAATTGTTAGGACACCTAAGAGCTTGTGAATAACCTTTCATGAAAACAAAACAAAAACTTCATTTAAATGTGCAAAACAACATGAAGCATCTCACAAAACCACCTCCTTCAGCTGTTGATGGGAAGCCACAAAGCTGAACAAGAATTAGGACAGGCTGGGGTTGCGGACCCAGCAGCACATCCTGAAGCAGAACTTTTGCCCTTGATATGTAGGTAGGACTCATCTCTGGGCTGTATTCTCCACTCTGATGAGACCTCACCTGGAGTCCTGTGTCCAGCTCTGGAGTCCTCAGCACAAGAAGGACAGGAACCTCCTGGAATAGGTGCAGAGGAGGCCACAAAAATGATCAGAGGGTTGGAGCACTTCTGCTATGAGGACAAGCTGAGAAAGTTAGGGTTGTTCAGTCTGAAGAGACATCTCCAGGGAGATCTTATTGTAGCCTTTCCATACTTAAAGGGGGCCAATAAGAAAGATGGAGACAACCTTTTAACAGGGCTTGTTCTGAGAAGACAAGGAGTGGTAGTTTTAAAGCAGAAGAGGGGAGATTTAGACTACATATAGGGAGCAATTTTTTTACACTGAGAGTGGTGAAACACTGGAACAGGCCACCCAGAGAGATGGTAGTTGCTCCATTCTTGTAAATATTCCATGTCAGGTTGGATGGGGCTCTGAGCAACCAGCTCTAGTTGAAGATGTCCCTGCTCCCTGCAGGGAGGTTGGACTAGATGAGCTTTAGAGGCCCTTTCCAACCCAAACAATCCTGTGATTCTGTGTATCCAGAGAGGATGTTCATCCTTGGTATTTTCATCTCTGCTCGACTCCACAGCAACCCAAGACCAAGGAGCCCTCTCCTCTTCCTCTGCTTCCCAAAGGAAGAGTTCAATAATTCACCTGGCAGGCAGGGGAGAGAATCAGAGCCAGCAGCAGCTGGAGGGTTGCGGGCACTCCCCAGATCCCACTGCCTGATCAGGATTAGCAGAAGCCCTGTGCAACCCAGCAGGTAGGCTTCAGGATCAGGTTCCCAGATTTTTGTCATCAGCTCTTCCAACACCCGCTCTGCCTGGCCTTGTCTAGCATCTCCTGCTCTCCTGGGAATGACCTGGGACCAGTTCTGAAGGTTCTGCATCACCTGGTGCATCATCCACCTGAGGACTTACTCATTTGCTCATTTGCAGCATGCTGTGGGAAGACTTACGCTTCTATTTACTTTTTCTAATTTTCTTCTAGGTTATAGGTGGTGCCTTTTTCTTTTATTCCCACCTTGCTAGTTCAATTATTAAACTCTTGAAAGCTGCTGGGCTCGCCTGAGGGATGTGTCCTACTAGGTCTCTTAGGAAGTGATAACTTTCCTCCAGCTTTTTAGCAACGATGCAATAAATTATTACCCCGCCATAGAATTTAATTACACAGTTAAATACATCATTTACAAGGCTTTTAGCATGCCCTGCTAAATTCCCCGGTTTTTCATCTAATCTCTATAGGCTGTCGTTCCATTTGCAGAGACCTGTATGGGTTTCATTCCTCTTAAATGTATCGGTAAATCACAGCTGGAAAAAAAACCCCTGACATATTTCCCTAGAAATCTTCACTGCAGCCCGAGCTCCTAACCTTGCGGCTTTGTGTTCAGTAGGTCAGCGGAGATGCCATTTGTCATTGCTCTTTAATTACCGTGGAACCTCTAATCCAGGCCACAAATTCCTCCCTGCCCATACTTCTTTTTACTTCAGAATGCGTATCTAATAGCAACCAAGGACTTTTCCTATTTTCTCACTTGGAATCTGTTTTGGGAACTTGGAATTGCTATCTAACTGAATCAAGAACATCTGTGACTGCGGGGCAGCTTGAGTGGGAATAGTTAGAGGGTTAGACAGATTTCCTGCATTTTAAGGCTCTTTTCCTCTGAAGAGACTGGCTTGGGACAATCCAATTGCATTTAATGCCATCTCTTCCCTTTTTATTTTTTTTAATTTTATTTTTATTTTTTAATTTGTTTTGTTTGTTGTTTAACTCCATCTTTTCTGCCTCTTTCTTCCTCTCCCTCTTCCCTCCAAGTTGTTGAGGTTTAAGAAGTAAAACTGATTTTAAGGAACCACGCCAGCATTTTGAAAAGTTTCAGTTTCAAACACATGAAAAGGAAAAGTCAGAAGGGATTCCTAGAACTGTATTGCAGCTTGCAGGTATGGCTTTGATTTTCCTTTTGGCAGGCTTTTGCCATTCACTCTTTCATTGCCCTTCCAACAAACACTGCTGGGTGCCTAAAGACCGGTACGCTTCTTACACTTGGCAGGAGAAGATAACAGTAATGCTACAGTTTGGGCTTTGAAAGATTAAAAGCAACATTTATTCCTTACAGTACTTTCAAACTCCCTCAAGTTAATTTAAAATCCATTTTAGAGACTGTTTAACTACTAATATTGGATTTTTTTAAATTTTGTTTTTCTTTAATTCTTCACACACCATACCTGTTATTTAAACCAAATAAGAGGAGGATTAAAGTCAGTGCAGTTCTTTAAAGTGTATTAACTGCTTTGAGCAGTCCCTTCCATCCCTTGGAAGGAATACCCTGTACCTCCGTGACTGGTCTCTTTATGATACCTTTATGTAAAAGTTCTGGCAAGAAATGACCGTAGTTTGGGAGCAAATTTCCATCTTTCGAAGACTTCTTGCTCCTCCCTCCCCTTTTTTTTGATGGTAACCGACTTCACCACTAGTCAAGTAGACAAGAAAAGTGTCCCTTTCTCTTCCCTGCCTTGTGGGGCGGCTGATAAATTATTCATCCGACTAATGAGGATTTTGAATTTTCAAGCAAACTCTGCTGGCATTTTTAAAGGCTTGCATCACTTCGGCAACATTTCTCCCACACCTGCACGCTTCGGGCAGTCAGGTGTTTAAAATTACCGCCACCGAGCTTTGCCCCTTCTCCTCCTGCAAGTGCTTTGCTCACCAAGGGAGTCCTGTGGCTATTTTGTCTGTTTGTCTGCCTGCAGATTTTTCTCTGCTAATTAGCGTGAGGGGAAAGGGGAATCTGAGAGGGCTGCATTAATTAACAAAAGGGATTGCATACCTTGCTTTATATTAATTTTGAAATGACAAGACGCAGGTGCACTTTTAGTGACGTTTGAATGTATGTTAGCATTTAAGGTCATTTCAAATTCTTTTTTCTTCCCATGCATTGATCTTACTTTAGTGGTACCATATCAGAAAAAAAGATCCCAAAGCAAGGAAGCTCCTGCTGAAGCGAAGAGCTACATGATGTGAAAGGGCTGATTATGTTTATATTACATGTTCTCCTGTGAAAAAAACAAGCCTCCCAGCTAGTAGAGGAAGAAAGGTCACTGGAACTGAAGAAACAACTGACTCAGTGTCTTAATTCTGAAGGAAATGAGCCCTTTGGAGATGAGAGGGATTTTTCTGATCTAGTTCAGTGGAAGGCATGCAACTACGAAAATAAACTTTTCCTGTTATGTTGGAGAATAAAGTAGCAACTCAGGAGGACTGGAGATTGAAAGGCAAAGAAAAATAATTTACATTTAGTTTTGTTTCTACCTTTAACTGCTCCACAGGTGATTTGCAATACTGTATCATTCTCCCAGATTATCATCCACAGCATCCTTAAGAAAAATTTGAGAGCAAAAGATGAATAATAAGTGAAATCCTTCTTGCATGTGGCAGCCAGGCTTCTGTGGCTGGGCTGTAAAGAGCCTTACCGCCACTAGTCTTCCCGATGATGCTGGGTCCTGAGGTTCTCACACCTACTTTCATATCCAGTGCACGTGAACATTTGAATGTGATGGTACAAGGCCTGCTGTATGAAAAGCCCTGTACACAGAATTTGGTAGGTATGTATTGAACCTCAATTATGGACCAGAGCTTAGATTTGAGCTTAAACTCACCTTCAGTTCAGACTTTGTGGATCTGAGTTTTGCAGTGGCTTTTTCTAAATGTGAGAATTGGAGTTTACAGCACTGTTGGTCTATAGCCTGGAGAACATCCTAGGCGGGTTGGCTCACTTCACCTTCTAAGGATGTTTCTGTTTGTCCTGGTTCCCCTGACAGGCATGTCCCAAGAGTGCAAAATCCTTCCCATACATCAGCTGCCACAAGGGCAAGTATGACCTCTGGGCAGCATGAAGCATGGATGCTTACACAACTGTGGATTTCTATAGCTAAGGTACAGATGGTGAAACAAGTTTGGCTATAACCAGAAAAAAATATCTTAAACTTAGCTTGTTGCCTTACTTGGCATCATAACTGCTATTGTGGACACAGACTTTGTGCTCATGGACAAGTACACAGGGATTTGTGTAGGGTGGTAACCAGTTGTTATTACAGGTTGTTTGGTGAAGGCCATGACAACTCTTGTGGGGCTGTCAAGGGCTTAGAAATGTGCTGAGGAATCTAACTCCTCAGAGAAACTGCAGTGACATTGTGAAGTATGAGCACGGTTCATCTTTACAGGTTATTGGTCACCTGAAACATCTGTATGTGAGAGCTTTGGTGCATCTGCCAGTTGTTCACTCATTCTTGGACAATAGTTTTACTCTGAAAAAAAGCCAGCTGAGTAACTACAGCTCCTTCACCCATAGCAGTAGGCACAGAGGGCTCTTAGTGTTACGCTGATAACAAAAGTCACCATTTCGTAAAAGCCAATCACTGTGGAAGCTGATCAGAAATGCCATAGAGGATTGTTTTTAATGGCTTTTGGGGGAATATTAAGATTTATTCCTGTAAAGACTTACTCAGCATGTTGCACAAACTCCTCTTAGGACACTAATAAGTCAATGTGTTACTCAATGCTTAGCCATTATAATTACAGCCACATGTTGTCCTTTTTACAAATAGGTCTGGCTTAATTGCATCATTTTTCAGCAGGATTTATGTGGTCCTGTTTAATCTAAAATTAGTACATGCACAAATGAAGTGCAAACTATTTTTCCATCAGTGAACTGTGAAATGTTCTGCAGAATAGAGATATACCAACGTGTTCCTAAAAAGAGGCAATAAGCAATCAGTAAACTTAGTGATTTGTGTGTGTGTCTGCACCTATACAATTTTGCTAAAAGTAAGAAAAAAAATACTGAAACGTACATTGACTGCAAAATGAACAAATAAAACCCCAGTTAAATGATCTAAATCACACGGTCTCTTCTGATTATCACCAGTAAAACAAAGGATGGGGGAAATCATAAATCTATCTTAATATTGCTGGCTTTCAGCATTTATTAAATGCAGTAAGAGCTAATGTGTTTTATATATTACATCAATCTATCGCATGAAAATATATCACATTTATAAGATGATCTATAGACCAAGATTGTGGGGGCCTAAATTCTACCTTACTGCTACTAATATTCCATATTACCTACACAGTTCTGAGGGGCTGAGGATGTTCACAGGACATAGTAGGTATAAGAGTTTGGGTTGCCTGAACCTAGGTCAGATACAGCGATTGCAATATCTACATATCGGTTTGAAGTTTGGCACATGTGTGATTTCCAAGAGTGTTGGAACTTAGGCTTCAAAATATAAATGCATGAACAAAATACAAATGCATGACCAAGTCCTAGCTGGACCCAAATGTGAAAGCCTCTCTCAATTTGTATCTAATAGGGAAAAATTTCTTTAACTCCAGAAGAGTGGAGATCTTGTTATCCAGAATGGAGATCTACCTACTGCTGTGAGGAAGGCTGCTGATCTTTGGTGGGTCAATGAGAAAGCCAAGAAAGGTCCCCATTTCTTCTTCTTTCTTCATTGAAAGGATTGTCAAGACCTGGAACAGGCTGCCTAGGGAGGTGGTGTACTCACCATCCCTGAAGGTATTTAAAAGATACGTAAATGTGGCACTTAAGGACATGGTTTAGTGTTGGAATTGGCAGTTGGACTCGATAATCTTATAGATCTTTTCCAACTCAAACAATTCTATGATTCTGCGATTGCTTAAGCACTGATATAGAGATGCTAAGGCTAATTCTACCTCTAAATATGGGAGTTTCGCTATCAATTATTATTATTTTTTTTTGCTGGTGTCATCTTAGTGAAAATATGTGTAGCTGCAGTGTAGATAAATGCAGCTTTTCAGAGCTACTCGGTGTTGTGTGATATATCCTTTGGGTAGAAAGTAGAAGAAAGACTCTATTAGTAGAAGAAGAGGATATGAATGGGTTAACATACTTACAAACAGGAGCTTGCAGGTCACTGCCATTTCTCTCTGCTTCAGCATGTCACCGCAGTAATTCACACTCCAAAACCTTAAGGCTATATCTGGTAACGTGCTGCAAACAGAAGCTTCAGCGGAGCTGTCTCTTAAAAAGCACTGATCCTGACTGAGCAGAGTGATCCTTGCTGGTCCTTACTGTCCATGAGATAACTGTCTGCTTGTGTTTGGCTTAAAGTGATGTTGATGGTGTGTATTATCCCAAAGCTGAAAGATCTGATAAACCAAGAGTGGTCAGCTGGACTCATCATTCCTGGCAGCCCTTTGATCTGGATCCCTTGAGATGACAACGCAGGTGTGCTCAAAATAGGGCCTGTAGTTTCTCCAGTGGTTCATGAGTGAAAGCACCAACACTGGCCATCTCTCTGCCGACTTCTGTACATACACAACTTCTCCTCTTCCCAGGAACGTTGATTTTGTAAGTTAAAGGCAAGTGCCCAGGCTGAGGGGTTTACTACTATTTGTAAATGAGGAGCTGAGCATTTGCCTGGTACTTCTCATGTAGACTTTTCCACATGTAGTTCAATGAAAGCATTTAAGCACCATGAGCTTCACTTAGTACGAGCAAAGCTTGATGCAAGAGCAGGATGCAGACAACACAATCACACTTGGAAACATTGTATGTGGAAAAGGGGACACTGAAGAGTTTTAAAGAACATTTTCCTAAGGAGGTCCAGCATCCTGTGTGGGTGTGACACCTCTCTCAGTGAGTCAGGCTTGATTTAAAGCCCTTTCTGGTGCAAAGCAGATTCGGACCACTTTGGCTTCTTGTGCATGAGTGTTGCACAAGGTGGGAAACTGTCCTTGGGGCATGGAGCCTGGATCTTGCAAAGCAGTGAAAGAAGGATGCTCTGCTATCTACTATGTAAGTTAATAATTTATGAGATTCTGTGATTTTTGGTTACCACCACAACTGAATAAGCATTTTTGGTGCTGTATGTATGGTTTGAAATATCTTCAGGTAAACAGCTGATGACTTCTGATTTTGTTGTATTGTTTCTCTGTTGCATGTTCCTCTACAGAGAGACCTCAGCCTGTCTGCATGCCAGGGGAATGATCTCCATCTGTTGAACACTTGTCGGGTGGACTACTGACCTACACTGATCTAACATCCTGCAACACCTGTGAGCTGTTCAACCATGGCCACCAGGCCACTGAATGACATGGAGCAAGATGCACCCGCAACAGCTTGGAAGAAACTGGGTCACTTTTTTATAGACTTTAAAAGAAAATATGAATCAAAACTCCGGATAGTGTCAAAGCTGGAAGGAAATTCAAACCTTTCTCAAGCAGAAAGACTGCTCTTGGCTGTTAATTCCCAGAAACGAACACTGAAACGTTATCCGCTGAACACTTTAACCGCATTAAAGGAGGCACCTGGAACCAGAAGACTGAAGCTATGCCCGCTTTTCTCAAGTTGAATATTCTGGTGTTCCTGGTGCATCTTGAATATGTAGAAGCAGCAAAACTTGTCTCAGGAAATAGAGGCATCAGCACGGACAGGGGACAGATGGTGTACGTTACTGAGACCAAACTACAGTTCCATGTTCCCAGAGTGAGTGGTTCCTGCAAGGTAGGAGCAGTTGTAAATGAGCTGATGACGCAGAAGGTTGGAAAAGGAATGCTTCTGGTATGAAATTGTTCTGCTGCCGAGAGGGATGAGGTGGTCCTCTGCCCTGTCTTGCTGCCGAGGACAGCATCTTGGACATGGGAAATCAGCATGGGGAGAGCTGTTGTCTGGATGGCTCAGCTCCAGCAGGCTCCAGAGGAGCCAGTGGGAAGATCATCACCTGCTTTGAAGACTCAATAAGTCACCTTAACCAAAAGGGCAAATATTGATTTAGATAAGTTCCGTATTTTTCACAGAGAAGATTTTTTCCCACCCTGCCCTGTTAGTAGATGACATTCCCTGAATTTTGAGAGTTCTTCAACCTTTCAGAAAACTTCGGTTTGATTTTCAGGCTTTATTATGGTACATCGAGATGTTTTTATTTGCCACGTAACTCTTCCTAGTGTAATTGTTTTTGCAATTACAAAAGAGCAGAGATTAAATGATAGTTACAGTTTTGAGTTTACCAGGTTGCAGAAGGTTCACATTTATATTTTTCCTTCAGATTTTGCAATTTAAAATATTAAAAAAAACCCCAAATGACAGAATCTAGGGAGAGTGTTTCTTTATCACTGATTCCTGTAGGCTGTCTTCAGCTAATCTGGACCGAGGATGAGCTTGAAAATGCTCCTGGAATATAAATTGATTCCTAACTTCTCCAAGTCAAATTCATGATACCCTTTTTTATCTTTTCAGAACAAGGGAAGACATGTAAATTGTCACAAAAAACCCCTAAAGTGTTGTGAAACAGCATCTGATTTCCTAGATTAATCTGAAAGGCATGCTTTCAGATTTCAAAAACCTCTCCTTATCCTCTGTTCCACAAATAGCTTTAAGTTGAGATGAAGTGTAGACAAACAGACAATAGAACCTAAATACCACTTTCTAATAGAACTGCTGAGAGGTGTGTGCTATCTCCTCTCATAGCAACCATGGGCCACGTCTCAGATTTGGAGGCTGAATGGATCCTCTGCAATGGTTTCCATGGTTGCACAGGGTTTCAGGCACCCAACAACATTAATATTCCAGTCCTCAATAGAATAACTTGTACAAAGGCATTTTTTTTCCTCTCTGTTACCTAACTTAAGTTATTACAGGGTAATGATTGAATAAAGTTATACCATGGAGGTTATTATATTAAAATTCGAAATGTCATTGAGATTGTTTTAACACGAGCTCAAGTCTACAGTACTTATGTAAGCAAGATTTCAGGTGCCTCCTGAGTCAACACTGTAGGATTTGGCTGGTAAAATAATGATTTATTTTTTTTTCTTTAGCAGCTTGTTAGTACCATTTATCTTAACAAAAGTTTGATTGCCACTTCTTGCCTGGCAAAGGTAAGTGTGCTGACAATGGCTGACCATTTTTGGAAGAAGACAGCATGAGACTGAGAACTTACAGGTGGGATCTCAGTTGTGATAATGTGACTTATATTTTATGCCTAGTAAGTTATGTTGGAGTAGTGAAAAACTGTATTTTAAGGGACCACCTCCTTTTGTGTTTTAATACTGAATTGGATATGATCATCATCCTTGCCTTTGTTGTCACCTAGGGTTTTTAAAGTCTAGCTTCTGTTGGAAGTTGTCCACTACCTCATTTTTTATGTCCTTTGAAAGATTTCCGCTGTTAATTCTGGTAGCTATTCTGAGAAGAGCACTCCGGAATTGCACTTCAGCCAACAGTCAAAGAAAACGCCTGGATAAACATCGATGTTCTTGAGTAGCTCAAGCTGACTGGGACTTTCATACAACTCAAACCCACAAGTGCTCAGGCTGTATGAATGATTCCTTTCAAAGTTCCAGTAACTTGCAGGTGCTGTCCTAGTTCTGGGACAAGCCATGGCTGAGTGTGGGGTAGGATCATGTGGAAACCTTGCTGTGGAGAAGTGGCATCATGTAGCTGTCTGATTTACAGGAGGAGAAATATTCTGCAATCGTATTTGACATTTCAAGCCTCAGTGGGTATGTCCAGTCCTACTTAAGCATGAGGTGTAAGTATCCATCCCAAGACCACAGAATAAAATATGCAGAGATCTTAAGAGACCTCTTCAGAAATACAACAGAGAGCTTAAAGAAATTGTCCAAGTCTGTGTGACTTTGATATTTATAATGGTTAGTTGCTACTGAGATGTAAACAGTACTGACTTCTGGCCTCTGTTCTACAACTGGAAGCCTGTGAGAGTATGCAGAGCTCTCTAAACCTCCCCGTGATTTATCTGAAGCATTTGTTTTCTGGCTCACAGACGTGTATGAAAATACTGTTTACAAAGAAGCGCTCAATGTGCAAAAAGGTAAAATTCTTAGCTTGTGTAAAGTGATGTTTTCCAACCAAAGTCAACAAAGTTGCTTCGTTACGTACCCCAGCAGAGGATCTGGTCTCTAACAAGCATTCGATGTATTGTTCTTGGCTGAGTCCATGAATATTTCAGGGTGTGCTGAAGCTGGACTCTGAATGCATTCATTCATAGACCACTGTATAAATGATCAAAGGAGAGGCTCCTTGATCTTGTATGCAATAAATCCTCTGCTTTCAGGTTTGCTGAACTGGAGACTATCATAAAAATGCTTGTTCCTCATGTATGGATCAGGAAGCTGGATTCAAGTATTACTCACATTGGACAAACACTTCTGGAAGTCCATGAATTGCTTGGCACATCAGACAGAGCGAGCCATAGCATCTCAACCTTCATTTACTGCCGTGTCGATCTAGATAAGGTCTGCCTGCGTGGATCATGTCTTTGGAGACATTGCTTACTGCTTTAGGGGAAATTATCCACATATCTGAAAAATGCAAGCAGAGGAAAAGGTAACTGGTTTGAAAACAACCTTTATGTGTTCGGATAAGCTCATTTTTGGACTTCAAACCTTGTGTTATTGAAACAGGGCCTGCCGTCTGTGGTCGAAAGAACTGTGTAGTATAAAAACTAACAGTGGAGATCTCCTGGGTGTGGGTCTGCAATACTAGTACCAAAGCCTCCCATCACCTGAGTTGGATGACAGCCCCAATCAGTTAGGAATCACAGACAAAACCCAGTCAGTTTCAATTGGTGAGAGTAGATATTGGCTATTTGTCATCTATTTACCAGCTACACCTAAGCCATTGTGAATTACTGGCTGATGTTGCACTTGCTGGGCATGAGTTGGGATATCGTGGCTTCCTGGTCCCTGGATTCATTACATCTTTTTATGATGAACAGTCTGAAGTGCCTTGCTGTGACTAAGTGACATGAAAAGGCAGTAGTGGTCTATCACAATCCCTGTCCACTATTTGCTATACAATGAACCTGAGATCGCCTGTCTGAGTTGAATTTATGTTATTTATAAAAAGTAGAGGGATTGTAGCTTGCTAACATTTCTTTTACCCCCTAGCTGGATCTTCATTGAAAGTCTCTATGGCCTCTTCTGCACACAGACAAAATCACTTTTGTGAATTGTGAATCCCCCTGTGGGTTGTCACCCCTGTGGAGGGTGTATGCATCTTTCCCATTCGAAATTCAAGTTGTCTGGTTGAATCAGGACAAGCTGGGCTTTTGAAGTTTTTAATGGCTTATCATTCATGTCATGTCTTCACTGACACAAGTAATAATAAAAAAAAAAAGAAGTGCCAAAATCTGGTAAATTAGTGACTGAATTGCTGGGTGCATCTATGCTAACCTATGTTTCACCCTTCTTTGTGTAGTTGTTCAAGAGGTTAACGGAGAATCCTGCCCTTTTGAATGGGAATTTTGCCAGCAGCAGCAACTGGGACAACATTACTGACTGTCTGAGGCAAAGCTTAGAAGATAATTGTTGTGTTTAACTGTTAATTCTATAGCATTATCCCAGTAACTTGCTGATGCATCTAAGAGTTGCTTGATGTCTATATATATACACACCCACACATGTGCACACACTTGCCTTTGGGAATTCACATGCTCCTGCTAATACGTATGCAAAAGATTCGCTGGGTTTCCTTATTTGTAAACAGAAAATGTTTGGACTTATGTTCTCATAAAGGGAGCTACTAAAAACACAATGCGGAGCTGCATTTCTGTCCATGTTCATCCTAGAAGCGTATCAGTTTATCCTTACACACTTGCAGCCATGGTTCAAAGTGCTGAAGATAGAAAAATAGAATCATAGACTGGTTTGAGTTGGAAGGGACCTTAAAGATCCTCTAGTTGCAACCCCCCTGCTGTGGGCAAGGACACCTCCCAACCTCCCACTAGACCAGGTTGCTCAAAGCCCCATCTGACCTGGCCTTGAAAACTTCCAGGGAGCGGTCAGTGACAATCTTCCTGGGCAACCTGTTCCAGTGTCTCACCACCCCCACAGGGAAGAATTTCTTCCTAATATCTAGTATAAATCTACCCTCTTGCAGCTTAAAAATGTCAAAAGACAACCTAACATTGCCCATTGCTAACCCCTCTCTGCAGGGATAGTTCACCCATTTGAAGAACCATACACAGACCATTACATCCTTCACTCAGCAGGATTTGTATGAACTGAGAACCGCTACCTGCCACCCGGCGCGTCTCATGCTGGGAGACAGGTCTATGAAGTAATGGAGCCTAGCTGTCTGCAGTCAGGACTGCTGTACTGCATCCAAAGCAAGCTTGCCAGTCAGCAAATGCTGCATTAATCTTTCAGGGAGTGTTTGTTTTGCTTGTTTTGTTAGGCTGAGTTTCAAGCAACTGATAATGTGTTCATAAGCAGCTCTCCCCTTGCAGTTCATTTTGTATAAGGTAGCGTGAAGACCGATGCTCCTGAGGTTGAGTGGAACATGGGTATGAATGGTTCTAGATGATCTTGCCTCAATATATGAGCTTACGGTGCTTTCGAGTGCAGCTATGTTGGGGACAGTTGAGTTCTGGCTCTTTCAAGTCTGATGAGTGTTTACAAAAATACACCTTGGAGTTGGTCCTTCTCTGTTGGCACTAATTCTGCCAGTAGAGTTATCTCACTGCAAACAAGATACATGTTTGCTTAGTAACAGTCAAACCTTCAGACTGCTGAAGGATAAACTCTGAAGGCTTCTTAGGATTAGATAAGAGAGACACTTTATTGCTCACAGGTTTTTCAATTCCTCCCTGGAATTTTGGGAGGTAAATGGCAGTGTGGTTGGCCTGTTCCCACTTGTACCTGCAATGTGGCTGCTCCATCCAGCCGTACCAGTGAAGTTACAGTTCTCACAGGTGCTTAAAGCCCCATCTTTCAAGGTATTTTCACATTGAGTTCCTCCAAGCAAAAAGGAATTTAGATACCCAAGTACATTTTAGGATGTGGAAAATCCAAGCATGATTCTGGAGCCCTTCAGGTGTGTTGGAGCTTTAAATGGGAGGCGTTTTTCTGTGCTGCTTTTGTTTTTGTGAAGAAAATCAGTGCTATTTGTTGACTTGCAAATTAAAATCTAGCAAGATTTCCACAAGTCAAGAGAATTTTAGCATCCAGAGTGGGAACAGAAGGATGCACTGTCATCTCAAGGTCTTTTAGCTTGCTTACAGACTCTGAAAGAATGTGACCAGGCAGTCAGTCTGTTACAAGATGGTGATTTTTATGATGTTGGGATAACACAAATCCAGTGGATGTTTCATGTGTACTTACTTCCCCTGGAAACTTTTGCTGTGGAGAAATCTTGCTTAAAATCTGTTCTGCTAAGAGCACTCCAAAAGGCAGTATTACACACAGCAGTGTATTTTTTTAAGTGTATTTTTGATGAAAATATATACCCTCTGCTTAAATTTAAGGTGAAAATGGTTTAAGGTTTTGAATAGGGGGAGAAGAGGAATAGTTCAGTGCCTTTCTGTTTTCCAGCTTGTTATTTTGAAGAAATTTTCCTCCTCTTTACTGTTACTCTAACCTTGCACCTTCTTCTAGGCACAGTAAAGATGATTTAAAAGGCAGAAATGAAAATATATATATATATATTTGGGGGGCTGGTTGCACGTGTTTGGGTTTTTTGTTTTGTTTTGTTTCTTTCTGGTTTTGAATTACGTTTCTACTAAATTCTACGTTTCTCTAAAGGTCAAATTGCCTGGTTAACATACTGGTCTGGAAGGACCCAGGGCTTGTGCAGACTTGGCATGCAGCAAACAGGCTGGCTGAACAGGGAAAGCTGCTGCTTTTCCTCTCCTGCTGCAGACATGAGTACCGTGAGAATTCCCCTGATACAGGAAAGTGTTGTGGTATTAGACTCAGCATTTATTGGTGTGGTAACGGGACAGTTCCCCCAGGCACAAATAAACATTATAAAACCTCCCTTCTTCAAATCAACTGGGTATGTTGGCTGTAAGAGGGGATTTAGCATCTTGTATTTTGCTGTGTACCTCTTTGTGAAGAGTAATGCAAATCCTTATGCTCAGTCTTCACTTGTGATATATATATATGTGTATCTGGCCTGGGTTGGGACAGTATCTTAAGGCTAGGCTTTGCAGGACAGTCATGCCCTACTCTGTAGGATACTCTAAATCCTGCTGAGAATGATAACCTGAATGTTGTCCAGCTCCAGGTGATGGAAAGTCCTCAACATGGATGGATCACAGTGCAGGGTATGTCAGATGTGAGTTGAACTATGGGATGTAATGCAATGCCTAGAAAATATAAGCGTGGTTTTTCTTCTAAAACATATCCTTATAATCTTCCTAAGCAAGCTTTGATTCTTCTGCATGTACTCTACAAAAAAAACCAAACCAAAACAAAACCAAAAACCACAGAAATTCTTTGGAAAACCAAAAGATTTTCATCTCTTCTGCAATTTCTGCAGTGAGAATATGCAGACTTCAGGCTGGTTACTAAGAGCAGCCCAATGAATATCTGAGGGTGAAAAAATAATCATGTCACTTCTTTGGCACGTGATCTAAAGTTCACTGAAGTGAACGAAAAGGCTCCTGTTGGTCTTAAGTGGGTCCAGCCTTTACACGGTGAACAGAAGACGTGTGTCTCATCTGCTTAAATGTGAAAATGTTATTGGTAATCTATGTTGATAGAAAGAGCACATGGTAACTTTCTCCCTGCATTTATATAACAGGAGGCAAAAGCTTCAAGTGTGCAGTTCAAAAACGTCAAGGATGCAGTTGCCTATTACCAGTACGATGACAGTGACACAGCCAAGGACTGGGCTGTTTTAAGAGTATTTGATGGAAGGCAAAGTATTAGGCACTGGTTTCCCATTAGGTAATGGCTTGCCATTGCCACCCCACCCTCGTGAGCAATGTCATGTTCAAGAGTACAAAAGAGGAGATGATTCTTACTGAAACACCTATATTGAGGTTTTGTGATTTTTATTCAAGTGATGATTATATTCCCTCTGAAATAACCGAGCCAACAAGTGCTGGAGAGGTTATCAAGGAGTCCATTGCAGACGGGCCAGGCAAGGTGTCACAGCCTGTGGAGGCGACAGTCTCCTGGCGCTGCTCAATAATGGAGTCAATAACATTTGGAAATCTATACCAGCTGAAAATACGTAACAGCTATTGGCTCTGTGATATGATGAACAAGCTTACCTGGGCCTCAAATTAATAGAGGACTAATGGGAGAAGAGAAAACCAGCAAATGACTACCTAAAATGATCTATGATGTATCTCACATTCTTAGATATCCCTTTGTCGATGTGTCTGCAAAGGGATCGCTTCTAGAAACTTGTTTCCCATCATCGTTTTGGAGAGGAAGTTTTTCAGTACTCATTTGAATTCATTTTATCTGTTCTCTCCTAATCTTTGATGCTCAAATAAGAATGGCCAATCTTTTTTGTTTGTTTGTTTGTTTGTTGGGGGTTTTTTGGATGAAATAGCACTCAAAATATCTGAAAGCCATGCAGAAGCATATTGCACAGTAAGAAATTGTGCAGGAATAAGGCGGCTGAAGCAGTTCATCTATAATAGCACAAAGCTTCATTTTTCCAATTATGGTTTTACATGAATGGCTTTATTAAAATCAACAGAGTTGCTCTGGATCTTCACCGGTATTAAAACAGGTGAGTGCAAAAGCCAAAAGACCAATTAAGGCTTTCTTTTCCTTCTTTTTCTTTAGATATGCTGATTCAATTTGTTTGTTTCTTTGCAACACTAAAACAAATATAGAACATGAATAGAAATGTCAAGATACTAGAAAAAAACAACCTTGACAGAGAATTTTTATGCATTGAGGAACTGAGAGCTGAGCTGGTAGCAGCAGAGAAGGGTCAGTCAGTGGTCAGATATCCTTTGCTAGATCTCCATATTTTCCAGCCATCTTCAAGACTGATGTGTCATATTAAACAAGCCAGAGGAAGCCTGGAACTACACAACTTGTTGTCAAAGAAACTTGCACCATCACAAGGCATCATCTCCGCTCTCCAGACACCCAATCTCCAGACAATTAACTTCAGTGTGCTGTTAGTACTTTGTTTCTCTCACTTCTCCCGCGTACATATGAAACTGTCGAGCTGAATTACACTTTATCAGGTGACAGGGAAAAGATCTAACGTTTATTTTGCCCTTTTACAGATTTTTACAGTGTGAGGAAGCTAATTTTTACAGCCGGAAACCCCATCAAACAAAACAAGTCCCGCTACTCCTGACTTGACATCTTTCAGGTAAACAAGAAGAGCATCTGACATAATTTGCAATCATTATTACCAGCTTTATAATACCTCTGCTTCCATTAACAGATGTTGGGAGAGGCATAAGAACAAATGATGATTGGAATTTAAATTTTTACATTAAGGTACCCCAAACAAGACCACAAAAGTAGGAACTTAGACCTTGGCAGAAGTCTGGCATCACCTTCTCAGTCCTGCTTCAAACTGTTTAAAGGGGGGATTCAACATTGTGCAGCCTCACTGCAGAGAAAAATGTTTCCCATCAGCGCATATACTCGAGACCTTCTTAATGATCCTTGCAAAAGGGGTCAAAAATCAAACATTTTCTTGGTATTTCACTGAAGTTTGTTTTATATGGACACCAGTGCTTTTCAGCAATGTAAGCATTTTTCTTTTTGATAAAGGACAAGCTATATATTTCAAAGACCTACAGAAGTTTCTGGGTGCATGCTGACCATGGCAGACAGCAGCAGTTGTGTTCACTTCTGACTCTCTGCAGAGCAAGAGCTTTGCAGTTTCTGTGCCAAACCAGTCAAACCCCACATCTCACATCATTCACTAGAAAATGAAGCTGGTTGAGCTGTACATGACACTGTTGTTTCTGTTCCCTGCCAGCACTTTGGTACATCTGGCAGGCAAGTTCACTGCATGAAGTGCTTTCTACGTTAGTGAGATCTTCTTGTGACATTGCTTGAAAAATCCAGGTTTGCCAATTTCTTTGTTGTATAATGAGCTATGAAGCTTGTTCCATGCATTTATTGACCAATTTCTTCCTATAGTTCTTGTATTGTACCATTTGTTAAGCAAGTCCTTGCTGAAGTCAGAGCATAAAGCTTGTTCAAGGTGCTTGCATTCCTTGAAAGTAGCCAGGCAGGCATTTTCTACACAAATGTGAAGTATTCGTTGAATTTATTCCATCTGGGGTTTGTATGTGTGCAGGTATTCTCTGCTAAGTGCTTTAGCAGATACTAAAATCCCAGGTATGTGAAGGGGATCAGCAAAATTCATGCCAGTATTAAATGAATATTTGTGGAGAGTGGATTTTAAGTATGCTGTGTAAAGCCTACAATGCCTCAGGCTATACTCTTCAGCTAAACAGTTAAACTCTACACTAAGACCAATTGGCCCAGGGCAGTAGGAAAGGAGAAGAGAAGAGAGAGTACAGTTATCATGAAGAACACACAACCATACGAGGGGATTATTTAGGAAATTGTAATAGGCAGTTGAAGTCTTGGAGGCGTTCAAGAGACTTCATTGCTTCCAATAGTAAAATGTTTATGGGGAGAAATAAAGCTAAACTTATTCATTTTTTTTCAGGTAGCTCCGTTAACTTGTAAGATTTGTGTCAGACTCCGAGTAGAAAATGATCACCAATTATATTCAAAAGAATAACAATAAAAGCTTGGTAAGAGGAAAGCAATACTGATGTTACTCCAGTGAGCTCAGTAGCTGTAATTGCTATGCTTTTTTTTTAGAGGATGTTTTTAAAACTCAGAGCCCATTTTCTTTTCTGTAGGAATATTGCGATTCATCTATAGTGGGTTTTTTTTTTTTGCTTCATCTTGTTCTTTCCTTTCTCAAACTCACATTTTAGCTGTGTGCCTCTGGCTATTAACCCTGTGGATTTCTCTCAGATGTGAGAAAGCTTGTTTCCAGTAATCTATAAGCCTCCAAAACCACCACAGTGGAGTAACACCCCACTCACCCCCCAATTTTACCATCAAGAGAAAAGTATCTTTGTGCTCTTGCATTGCTGAGAAGTCACAGCAGCTTCACTTCTAAATCAACAGCTTCTCCTCCTTAGGTTTTTTGTCCATCTTTCAAATCAGGAGGCAGGAATTTCTTCTAGGAGAAAGAAAACATTCTTCATAAGCTTATGCCCCATGGACAGTCTGTGGTTTCCTAACGCCCCCATGTTATTCTTGCTTTCTGAAAGAGGGTGGCAGTACTGGGATGTAGAGGCATAAAACATTTCTGGAACTGGCAGATTAAAAAAGCTTTTAATTTCCACTGGAGTTAGAGTCCAGGAGAGATGACCTAAACAGCACATTATCTGCTTATGGTTTTGCTCAATGGAGCGGGCAGTATTTTATCAGCAGTACAATAGGAAGAAATATATTGTTAAGTTAGTTTTCTACTCGCTGCTTTGATTCACAGTGACAGGTCAAAAATGTTATGGCTCACCCCTTAGTTTAAATGATCTTCATCAAAGTTTAGCCTTGCAAGTTGGAGTCTGTGTCGTTTTAAGTACAAGCTTTTCATCAGAGGACTGGAAATGGCTACTTGTGCCAGTTAGACTCCAGGCACTCTTGTTAAGCTCTAAAATAGGGACTTGCAGAGCCTTTGGATCTGTTGTCATGCATTTCAACCTTCTAAATCTGCAGGGCAGAAACTGGGGGAGGAAGAATCATCTCATTCCAAAAGAGCAGGCACACTTACTTAGCATTAGAGGATCTCTTCCAGCCCCAAAGAACAGGCAGGTTCTCTGGTGGAGCGGTCAGATCCTGGTAGAGATCCTCTGTCTGCAAAAGCAAAACCCTACTTTGTGCTCCCATGAAAATCTGAACGTTTTTTCTAATTAAGAAACCTCCTCTGTCCTGGTTCATTGACCTGCATGGGCTTGCCACGGTGGAAGGAGCTTTGTTTGCAGGCTTTTAAAAGCAGTTGCTGAATGTGGGTTCTTCCTTTCAAAATCTCCAACACTGATACACTACTCAGAGTTTCAAACATAGACACCGTCCTGAGGAATTTGGGGGAAAGGTGAAGCCTGTACCTTCCCCATAACTGTGTAATGATGTCTGATAATTCACATTTTTTACAACATTGCTTTTATAAAGGAGCCTTCTGATTTCATGAGGAGGAATCCTCCCAGGGCAGGGGGAAGGAGGTGGAGGGGAGCAGAGATCAGGGAAGACTGTGGAATAAGCTTTCCCTTCTGTTACCTGCAGGCACATTTAAACCCGCTGTTGCTGTATTAAAGAGGTTGTTGGCTTTTTTTAACATCTAAGATATATGCGTAAAAATATGATACATTACACTGTTTAGAAACAGTACCCTCTACTTTAAAAATGACTCGAGCTTTTCTTTTGCCATTTCAGCTGGGCAACAACACCCATGGTAAGGAGACCTGGTTCAGCCCAGCCACACCTTCTTGTATGGGTGAGGACTTCCCAAGGTTTGCTATCCTGCCCCACCAAAAGTGTTGGCTATGGCGTGTGCACTTCGGGTTTTTCTGTCTCTGTACCTTCATGTAGATGCCAGTCATGAAGCTACTTCTCTTGTCCACCTCCGTCTGGCAAAATAAAGCTGAGGGACAAGGTCCCCAGGGTAGGCGTTAGTGAAACCAGTGGGACTGATGGTGCTAAACCCAGAGTCCAGAGCAATATTTTAAGAGGGAGCAGCCAACATGATCAATTGAGAAAGTGGGCAATGCTGGACCTCAGTTCTTCCCTTGCTCCCCTCCCCTCGTATTTATAGGTTTCTAATTTCCGCTGGATAATGAATAACGCTCTTCATTATAATTATGTTAAAAGGTACCAGCATGATGATTCAGAAACCCTTGAAGATATAGTCATATTTTCAGCAACAGATGGATTTAACACTGCAGATGGAGTGTTAAGAGTGCAGGTAATAACAAACTCAGCAATGTACTGTACTGAAATATAATTGGAAAGTATTAATCATATATTGGTTACTTCAGCTTCACTAAGTAGATGTTTAATTTTCATCAATCTTTTCACCAGATTCCCGGAAAGATTTCTGTGTAGACAGAGTGTGGCTTCTAGGTGAAATGATTGCCAAAGTTATTAATGACTTAGGCCTTGATCTCGCAGGCATGTGCCCGTGGCTTACCCAGGCATGCAGAATAAAAATCATTTGTGTTAATAAGGCTGTCAGATGCGGCCTCGTTCGCGTGGCCTGAGTTTCAGCTGGTGACTAGTCAGTAGTAAAACCAAGACCCCCTCTGAACTTGGGGGCTGCTGGAACCCTGCCAACAGGAATGACTGACTGCTGCATTTGGGGCAGAGCACAGGAAATTTGAAAAGCCCTGTTTATAGAGGTGAACCTCGAGCCTAAGCCTTTGCAGGTCTGGGAGTGTGTATGTAGCCAAAACTGGGAAAGGTTGGGGGGGTTGCCATTCCTTAATATTTTCTCTAACTACAGACCTTTTGAAGTTATCTGCATATAGAGAAATGTCTGCTGCTGTTTCCACAAGCCCTGTCATCTGGGGTTTTTTTAAATATGCCTCTTCCTAGAGGTTGTATTTGAAGCCTGAGTAATCCAGGGGAGGTTTTACTCTGAGTAGGCCATGCAGGACCAGGGTAATCAGTGATGCCTGGTTGAATACTATGACTTTGATTCTTTAATTAATGCTATTTATAAGGAGGATTTCATTTGTAGGATCAGAAAGTGGTCCCTGCTGCTGTGTGCCACCTGGGGAAACAGGGAATGTTGTAGGGCACAATTCCAGCTCACAAAGGGAAAATCTTCATCTGGTTTATGGCAGGAATATAAAACCTGATATTTGGTGAAAACGGAAACATTTTTCTTTTGAATATGTTTCTGTAGATGGTTTGGGTTCACATTCTTCTCTGTGAAGCTGTGTCTCCATTGATTTCCTTCCAAGCTTTTCTGTCCCTCTTGGAGACCACAGCCATGGTGTGCCATGATGACTCTGGATTGATCAGGTTTGTAAATAGCAACATAAGCATTTAATAGATGAATTTTAAGTCCCATGAAATACTTTTGCTGAAAGCTTTGGTCTTTTGCTGAACTATTCAGTTTTCTAGCTGTCTGCAGACCCTGAAAATGTAATGAAAAACTAGAATTCTCTCTGGAAAGTTGACTCACTTGATGGTACAATATCTTTGTCTTGGCTGATGGGGCAAAAAAAAGATCAGGTAATGAAATTCAATATGACTGGAAATAAAATTGAGCGTGACTAGAAACCACAGGTGAACATGCTTCATAATGCCAAATTAGTGTGCTGTCTACTTTCTGACAGGCATTTGTACGCCAGAGAGTTACAAGCAGGTACTGATCAATTGACCACGATAAACAAATAAAGGTCTGTGAGTATAAGTGACTCTAAATATGGTGTTTCTTTAAGGGTACTAGTGAAGAAGAATTATTTGTAACACAAGCCCCACATTTCCATTGTGGGGAGGGGGTAGCTTGTTGCTAGAATGTGAAGACAAGTAGTATTTTTGCTTAATTTTCACTTGCGCTTGGAAACAATCTCTCCCTTATCTTCCTTTCCTATTCTGTCCAGATTATGTGAAGGAGCAGTGAGCCCCAGAGCTGCAGCAGAGACTGCAGGCAGGGATGGGCGTCTGGAGGGAGAATCAGCCAGGGTCACCTCTGAGAGCCTCCATGTGATGGATACTGAAGGTGTTGGCACAGAGCTGATGTACACGTCTGCTCAGGCTCTGACACATGGGGATGAGACGCTAAGGATGAGAGTCATAGTGCATCGGTTTTCCCAGTTGGATGCAATCTGGAGATCCTTCTCCTATGTGCATCCTGGTAGGATAGACTTTTCATCTTTCTGGCAATGTTTGAATCTTCCTTTTCTCTGTTTTCTTCTCCTTATTTATGAGAATTAAATGAATCAAAAGCGATTCAAATTGTCAAGTATCTTAGCTTTTATTTAAATAGTGTCTTACAAAACTTATTCTGCATTTGTAGCACAGTTACGTTGCCTGGGAGAGGTTCAATCACACTGTTCACCAGCAGGACAGGACATGTGGTACATGTTTGCGAGGAACAGGTGGGTAATGCTTTGCATATACTCATAATAATTTAACTTAATACACATTAAGAAGCTGTCTAGGCCTGTAGAGAAGATACTAGGAGGAAATAGATCCCCTTTAATAAAACATCTCATACTTTGCTCTGAAAGCCTTAAACCAGTTCAACCAAAGGAGATTGAGGAAGGGAGTGTATCTGTGCTGAGGCTGCAGAGCCTCTTTTGTCTCTCTGCTCACTTCAGGAGTTCTACCTGTCCCTGTTTGCCCTGCATCATCTTAGGATACACCACCTGATCTTTCCAATTCCTGTGATGACTTTTTTCATTTGGGTTTCGTGACAAAGTGCTTTTGGATGGAAATTGTAATTCAAGTGAAATCAGAAACCTCACTAACTTTATGAAGGCATTTTATTTGCTAGCTCAAGCTGTGTGAAATGTGCTAGATGTATCACAAAATAAAGGTAAATATCTTGTATTTTAAAACTTGATACATTATTGACAACAGCAAAATACCTCGAATTAATCAACCTGACAGTTTTGTCACCATTTGTCCTGCAAGGATTTAGAAGTAGTGGATCATGCTTTAATGCTGGTCTGCTCTCATCATTTGGGAGAGAGAAAACAAACATTCCTGCCTCTCAGCTCCTCGTCAGTGTCTGAACCTGAATGAATCAACTATTGAGCTGAAGGAAATGAAATATAAATTGACACGAAGAAAATGTTCTCCCTGCAGCTGCAGAGGCAGCTATAGTTGTCAAAAGCTGATTTTTATCCCTTCAAAGACCAGTATTTTGGGTCACCCCATCCTACTAAATAGCTGGATTTTCTAGAAAAGTTTGGCCTAAAGGTACTACTTTAATATTATTTTTAAAATTGATTAAAGTAGGTTTAATGAATAATTGTCTTAATTTCAGTTGTGACTTTTGGCACACATTGAGAAAGGAAAACCAAAATACCAGTTACTCTTTTTTGAATGTTGCTCCTGTTTCTTCCTTTTCCATTATAACACACAGCATTTAGTAGTCCCACAGAGTATTTTAAAAATACAATGAGTATTTTTTATTTTATTTTATTGTAAGACTTGTAGCTTGATAATTTGTGTTGCAGAAATGCAGTTCAGGTGCTTGCATTTACTCACCTTGGCTTTGCTGGGTTTGCAGGCATGGCTGTGCAATGACATAATGCTGTAACTTACTGCACAGGCATCCTAAACAAATACTGAACAATTTGTTTCAGGGAGTGATTTCAAACCATTTAGATTTGCAGAACTGCACTCTAGACCCCTCTGAATCACCTGCAATAAATCTCTTCAATTCCTGTTGCCCTACTATCCTTGCAGTGCTAAGTGGAGCAATTATTTAAATGTTATATTTTTCCATGCAATTTCTTTGCCATGCAACTTTCCTGATTTTACTTTGAAGTTGTGCTTAAATATGCAAGGGAACATGACAGTTTCTTCCTGCTTGTCTTCTCATGTTTGCTTGGAGAAATGAAAGAGCATTCAAATACAATAATCTTGTAAAATGCATTCATTATACAGGGAAGGAAAAAGAACTTGTCTGTTGGTATTTTGGGGATGTCTTCTCCAGACCTGTTGTCATGCAGTTCTCTACCACAGCAACTACTCTAAGGCAGTAGAGGTATCAAACTTATATCAAACTTTGATTATTGTTCAAGCCAATGGCCAGGGGCTCTATTTCAACATCTTCATCTTTCTTTTCAGTTCAAATCCTGCTTCTCTCCTTTGCCAGCTTTTAGGATTTCTTTACCCTCCTGCAATGGCAGCATCTTCTGAGATAGGAAAGAGCTTTCCTTGCTGCTCTGCTCTTTCCCCCAGCAGCAGAGTTACTCATGCTACAGGCAGAGTGGACTGTCTGAAGGCTGCCAGTGTTGTGCTGCCCATCTGAATGCTGCTCCTGGTGTGTATGGCTTCTGTGAGTAGATGCCTCCTAGTTGCTATTAAATAATACATATCTGCCTTGAGATCAGCTGCATTGAGCATTTGTGGAAACTGGATCTTTGCCTCTTGGATTCTCTAAAACATATTCCATGAGGTCCCTTTGGTTTTCTTAGAGCTATTTTTTCCCTATTTTTGCTTAAAGATGCAGTCAATTCTGGGCATGACAAGAAGTCACTGTGGTGCAGCATTGAGACCTGCTCAATTTATAGGATTGAATCCTACATGCAAACATCTTTCCTTACATAACTGATATTTCTTATTTTAATACAGTACATTTTTAAAGCTGAACTTTGAAGCTGATCCCTCTCTAGTGCTTGGTGGCACTCCCTAACTAAACAGAAGCTTTTTATTATTTTTAAACGATTTGTACGCTGTCGGGTGAGCAGATGTTAACGTGCACCTGTAGTCTGTCTCCACTGGGAACCGTATTTACTGCCACTGTTTACAATCGTTCGGAAAATTTTTGAACCAACCTCACGACGAAAGAATAGGTTTTTATGTTAAAAAGCTTTACTGAAAAGCTTCTGCTTTGTACGACTAGGGATTTTTTGTGGTTTGTTGGGGGTTGTTTTCTAGAACTAAAAATTGATGTATATCTTTTGACTTGAGAATTTCTGTTCAAAATATCAACTTTCTGTGGAAAAAGGAGATGGAGAAGATTTATCTGAGGACTTGTCAAAATTCTGTCCAGACATGGTGATGACAACTTCTGTGTTTTAGCTACTTACCATCATTTGTTGATGTTTTAGATACTCTTGTTTGATATTTGTATTCATGTAGCTGAAGGAAATGGCTTATCTGGGGTTTATTCCTGAACTTACCATTGATTTCTTTTGCAACCTTGGGCCTCAATTTTCCAAGACGTTGACCAATTTTGTGTGCTTTGTTTTAGGAGCTGATGGATGAAGCTAAAGGAGTGCAGTGAGCGAAGGCAGCTTGGAGACCCCTTAGCCTGAGGTGCTTAGTGGCCGTGTCTCCAGTCAGTCATTATTTTCCAGCATGAATTAGGTATTAGCTGTTGCAGAGGACCGGGCAGATATCATCTGGGCATGCAAGATCCAGAAAGACAAAAACAAGCATAGAGAAAAACTAACGGCATGATCAGAAGAATGGAGGGTCTATCATTAGAGAGGATTAAGGGTCTGGCTTATTGAACTCAGCAAAACAAAGCCTGAGAGGGAGATAGAACTACCTCCAAGTATCTTGAGGGGATGAACAGAGGGGATAAATAAAACCTAAACTATTTAGGCTAATAGGCAATATTGGCACAAAACCAGACAGACTTAAATTGCCATGAGAAAATTCAGGCTAGCAATTAAAGGTTGGTGTCTACCCAGTAGCGGAAAAAGATTCTGAGCAGCTCTCAAATGAAGGCAAGAAACCGCAAAATTAGAGCATAGTCTGTCTGTGCAAGGAGCTTTAAGTCCTGACTGTTCATGACTGGAGCAGGCAGAAGGTGACAGTCTGATCTCTGGGTGCTCCCTTCAAAACTCTAACTATGATTATCCCTTCCACTACCAGCAAACCACCCCCCAGCCCACAGGTACTTCATCTGGTTTGGATGTTCCTTCTGAGTGTGAATTCTGGACCAGTGCTTTCTGCTCCTCCTCCTCATGCAGACACCTTCACTCCATCTCCAGCAGAGGGACAAGTGCAGTGACACGTTGCTGTTTTGATGAAGCTCTTCAGCCACCTCTATCACATCACACTGCTCTCCCAGTTTATAACCTGAGTGCTGCAACCCTACCCATTGATAACCGGTGGCTCAAGACTCATGCAGGTACCTTGTGGAACATGATTTCACTCTCATATTTAACCTAAATTATCACCTGCATGTATTTTTTTTTCAATTCTGTATTTCAGCCTGCATTGTTCTGGGCCAGTTTGCAGAAGCAGGGCTTATTCTGGATAGAATCAAAATCCCACTGTTACCCCAGTTGTAAAACCCATCATTTAGCAGGCGGAGGCTGTCATACTGTCACAAACTGGGTTGCATGGAAGCCAGCAGCAACACTCTGCTTCTCGAGAGATGAGTCATGTTGTTTCAAACTATTTGGCTAATCAGTAAACTGAGATCTGCTGCTTTACAGACAATATATAATATTTGCTTTGCCTTTGTGCACTACTTTACATTTTGGATCCTTTGCCATTAGGATTCGAAGCATATAGACTGCATCTAATCCAATTTATCCCGTTCATCTTGGCACTGCTTGCAATGCTGACAGCTTAAAGAAAACACTTAATTTGACTAAGTGTTTTCAGTTTACTTCTCAAAATATTTGAAATCATTAGAGCCAGAGTACCCCTGCACTGCAACACACACAGTTCTGACCTACTTCAGCGAGTTAATTACAATTTGTGTCATCCTGCTGTCTTTGCTTATGCTGCAGGCTGAAGTAGTTTACCTGGTGAAGACCAGGCTCAGTGTTTGTGAATAATTTTCCTGCTTTGATGCTTTTTAATCCGACTTTTAAAGAGGAAAAAGATGAGGAATACTGGGGAGCTGGTGTGACATGTCTCTCCCGCCGCTCTGCGCTGGGCAGGGCTCAAGGGGGACTGAGTGCTGAGCTCCCCACGTAGATGCTCTCCTGCTGTGAGGTTGTTCTAGTCCATGTATTTGTAGCTATTTGTGTATTCACGGCTGCCCACCAGAGGTGAGTGCAGTGGAGAGATGTAGAACAACCCTAGAAGTGCCCTGATGAGCACAGGTGATGATGAACATTGGTTCAGTACTGCTGGAGGTGTCGGTGCTGATGGGGTCATGGGCTGCATCCCCACCCTCTGCACAGTATGCTTGTAGCTGAGGACTTGTCACAAACCCCTCTGTGGTGGCATCTCACCCTTCCCCTGCTGCAACCCAACGGAAAGAAATGTAAGCTAGGCTTACTGCAACTGCCAAGCACAGATCCCAGCCACCAAGCAGGGTGGAAGAGACGGGAGAAAGCAGAAATGAGAATAAAAATGAACTAAATAGATTTATCAGTGCAAACAGTAACATGTTTATACTAGTGTAAGGTAAGTGTAGCTGCAAATGCTATTACAGATAACACTGAGGCAGCGCAAGCATCTGTACGTGTTAATAAGCAGAAAATATATCCTGAGCTCCTCAGCATTCTTACACCTTGGCTAGCTCATGCCATCATGTCTCTTCCACCAGTGCAGGTCACAACAGCTCCTTTAGCTGCTGTGCCTGAAGTTTCGGGAGATGTCAATAAACTCCCAACATTCTGGAATGTCATATGATCCAGTTCGTCATTTGGATTCATATTTACTGTAGGTAATGATTCAAACATTCCGAAAGTTATCTAATACTAATTTTTCAAAAAACTAAAAAAAAATTTATTATCTTAAAATCCTGTTATGAATGGCTGCTTTTGAACGGCTGGATAGGACCAGGGGATTCAAAATTGTGGTTTGGTAGCACTGGAGCATCTGTCCATGATGATGAGGCAGCCTGAAATTGCCAGTCATGGAAGGGCAGGTGATACGATCATGCTACAACAACACAGAGATAACTTACTTTGGCACATCAACGCAGTATCATTTTCCTCTGCGATCTATTTTTTTTTTTTCTTACAATGATTTGCTCGAGACTTCCCTTTCAGAGATGTGTGCTGGCAGGTTGCAATACCACAGAAAAGGGAAGGTCCAGAGCTGCAGTAGGAGTAAGGAACTTGGAAAATGCAACTGGTGCGGAAGAGCGAACAAGGTCACTGGTGACAAGGCTCTGCTCCATCTGTGCAGGCACGCTAGTGAGCAGAAGCATTCCAGCACCATGGCATTTTGTCACATTATTCCTTTCCTTTAAATTTTCAATAGCTAGTTATTTGCCTGCCTTTGGTTAGGAGACAAAGCCTCTCTTTGTGCAGCCACACAACGAGGCTATCTCATGTAACGGAGAAAGGAAATGCAAATTTCTCCGATAAGACAGGAATGGTGCTTGTCTGGCAAAGAAGGAAGCATTGTCTGGCCACAGGAGCAGAAGAAGGTGATGTTGCCCAGTGCCTCTGACAGTCAGTCCCAAAAGGTGGAAGACACCACAATTTGTGGAGTCTTCTTGATAACATTGACATCAAAAACCTCCCATGTCCTCATTTCATCTTTCATAGAATAGGGACAAAAATTGCCCTGTTATTTTGTGCAATTCAGCAAAGCAGACCCTCAACTGTCTGCACAGAGCAATACACACGCTAAAGCATTTTGTAACGTTGGGTCTGAGGCATTTGTAAAGGACCTAGAGAAGTTTAAGTAAGAATCACTAAATTTCCTGAGTAAAAAAGTCTTTAAACCATTCTCTTTTCCTTTTTATAAGCCATTTTTCAAGGAAGTGGGAATTTTCACATTAAATGTTAACATTTTTCTTTTTTCTTTTTCTTTGTTTTGTTGTTAAGGTGTGGCACAGAGCAAACGACTAGCTCAAAATAGTAGAGTATAAGAATACTGCTGGAGCAAAGGCAAACCTTTGAGATACCGTTCAGAAATTCATTCGTTCAGTATCAGCACCCAAATAAGAGCAGAACTAATGTATGCTGTTCATATGAAGAGCTATTTGGAGTTTAAATTGGTGGCACAGTCAGTCAGGGGACAGTTTAACCTCTGGCATTAGCTAGAACTGGGCAGAGACATGAGCCAGGGCAGCAGTGCTAATTAATGCCCCCTGAGGGGACACAATGAGGCATTGGCCCTGCACACCTGAGACATGCTTCTGTCGGCACCAAGCTGCCAATTAGAGGCCTCTCATAAAAATAACCCATGGTAAAAAAATAGAAAAGGGAAAATTCCAAGCAATATGGATAACACAAGATTTAGACATCAAATTATCAAGTGGACTTGCTAATATTTTTTCTAATTCATTACTATAGGGTGGGACAAGTTCTGCTGTAGCTGCATTTATTGAAATGCAAAAGCTTCATCCCCTGGCTGGGCAGCAGCATCTTCGCTAAGCTCATTCATGCTGCCTGGGCTGAGAACTGACAACATTCACATCCACCATCTCAGGGCAATCTCCAGTGGAGAACAAGCATGAACATCTCAGAGTCACCACCTCTGTGGATAGCATGGGGTATCTGGGAAAGGATCTCTGCCTACACTGGTGGTGGACACAAATAAACCCGCGCAACAAGAAACCAGGAAAGGCTGTGATTCCTGTTCTGCTTCTGGTTTAATATTAGTAGTGCAGTGTCCTTTGCAGGCTTTCAGTCTCAATGAATTCAGTAATAAAATCTCTTTTATTACTGCAGTCCTCAAGCTGAAACCCGCTGCATCAAAAATCAAGCTGTTATGGGAGCATGGCAAGGTCTTGGCTTCATCAGATGACCCATTCTTGCTAACTGAGGCAAGAAAGCAGTTTGTCCAGACTAGTTATAGTCACGTTAATCTGGGTTTGTCTGCCTAGGTGCTTTCAAAGTGAATGGAGGATCTTGACCATGTATCTGTGTGAAATATCTCAGTGTTTGTGATGAAGACCCCAAGGACCTTAACTTCACATCAAAGACAAGCCCTCAGTACAGCTTGCTAGGAAAAGCTCTTCCCTCAGCTGGCTATGAGAAGATCAATGCTGGGACTGATACAAGTGAGTATATACCCTACAATATGCTGCTATCCCTCTAAAATAGATGTTATCCGAGTTTAATACGGTAACAGTGCGTGGTTGTATGGGGCACTACTCTACAACTGCCTGAACGGTAGGAGAGAGGAACCATTTGGCAAATCAGACCAGACCAAATGGCATTCATTTGGTTAATCACCAGCTATTAAAATAGCATCAAATCATAGCAACCTATTTGTTTATCATTCAGTGCACAATCTTCTGCACAGTGTATTCATAACTGCTGTACCCAGGCTAATTTTAAATGAGCCAACAAAGCCATTTTCCAACGCTCTCTTGGGAGATGGATCTGTGGACTGATCAATCTCTGCTTCTGGGGCTAAGCCCCCACAGAATCAGACCTGATGACATCGGTGTTTAACTTTGAAATAAGATGATTTTGGACTTAGATTCATTTTTAAAGCTTTGTGTAGTTTTAATCTCTTGCATTACTCCAAGATGTATTCAACTTCCAGTGCCCGAAGAAGGTTGTATCTGCTATGTTCTCTCCAAGCATGTGAACATTCAGGCATCACTGCAGACCACTTTGTGACTTCTATTAGAGACAACCTTCAACAGTCCCCTGCTGGTTCCTTTCTTTGGCAACATGAATTCAGCAAATTATGAAATCCCCTTTTTTTTCAACTCAGGACTATATCAGTAACTTTGATTTGGGTCTTCGAAGAGCTGATCTTCCATTTCTGAGGGCTGATACCTCACTGCTGGAGTAGGAGCCTTTTACGGCTATGAGGAGCAGAACCATAGAGCTGTGGTTTGTGCAATGATTTAATGATTTTAACAGTGAGGGAAAAAATGGATGAGGGTGTGGTAGTAATGAGTACACAATCAAGTTCTTCTGTTGTTTGTATTGCAGTGGAGCTTAGGAGACTTTGTGCTGAACTTTTGGTCTCAGCAAAAGCTGAGAAATGAGTGATAGCTGCCCAGAGTACCTTCTTCATATAAATAAATAAACGGGGAGTTCAAAAATTCTCCTCTGGCACTGTTGGTGTCCTCCTAATCTAACTGCCTCACCTTTAACATGTCTGCAGAGAAACTAGGACAAATTCTGGTGCTCTTAAGGCAGATCTAATCTTGCACAGATTCCCACCGTGTCCACACTCATGTCAGAGAAATATCTATGTGCTTATTTTTCAGGATGTGATGGGATGTAGTGAAATCTCAGAGCCATCTTAAGGCTAGCTGAATCGTTGGCTTGGCATTTCAATCTGCACGACAGTTGATTGGTCATTTTATCACCAGTTATGAAGTGAAATTAGCTAATCTTGATGCCATATGGTCCACAGTATTTATAGTTTGGTATGTTTTCCATATATGTGCTCTAAAGCCTGCTTCAGGGATTTGTAACGGTCCTTGTGTTTACAGGATTTGGGTCTTGGGTGAAAGAAGGAATTGACAGTTGCTAATGTTTGATTTAAAGTGATACTTCGGAGGCCACATGAGTGATCTCTAATTAAAGTCTATTTATACTTTCTGTTCTTCGCCAGGGAGGCTGTCAGGGCTCCTCAGGACCACATCCAGTGTCCACCCAGCTCTGCTACCTCTTGCAGAGCTGAGGTGGAGGTGACCCCAGGAGACAAGGGGAGAAGCCGTGGGAGGCTGGGGATGCTTAACCTCCACCACAGCTCTGTTCTCAAATGGTCATGAGCACATGGTGTCTCCTCCAGGTCTCTGACACTGCTAAGCTTAACCCTGAAGCATTCCTCCAAGGATGATTGCCTGCGTTAGGTTTAACTTCAGTTTTCTCACTGTCTATCAAAACGCTTCATTCCCCTTGAAATCTTGACAAATAACCAGCTACAGGATTAATTATGTGGGACATTAGTCACTCAATATGTGTCATTATTTTCTGAAAACAAGCCTAAATGAGCACCACAGAAGGGTCGTAGAGATCTGCATTTGGAGCCGACTCAAGTGTGATGAAACAAGAGCATATTCTCAACCCCAAATATTAGGTGCCTGTTACAGGTACCTGTGCTGGGGACCTCAGGGAGTGGTATGCTGTGAAGACCCTTCATATAGTTTCTTGACTGCTTCTCATCAAAAAGGATCCCCACGCATATCTTCAGTGTCAGAAAAAGCAGTAGCAAAGCTGTGCTAAACTTTAGAGCGCACTGCTTGAGACCCACATCCCACATCCCGCATCTCATCCCTGTCTCTGCTGCCACGCCTTGGTCCCTCTGAGTTGTAATGGCAGACACAACAGACACCAGCTGAAGCTGGCCTGACAGTTTTTTAAAAGCAGGAGATGATAACAATGAACAACAAACCCTGAGAGAGGAGAAGCAACGTTCAATTGCCCTATAAGAACCCAGCGAGCGCTTGAACAAAGAGGAGTTAATAAATCTTAGAGTCAGGGGTGGGGTTTTTTTTTGGATAGGATTCTTGCAGAATATGATTTCATAATCCGCTGTCTCTAGTGAACAGCAAGACCTCTGTAAACACTCAATATTCAAATAGAAAATTGTTTCTTGTAGGCTTCCATGGCACAAAATAAAAGCTCTGTAAATCTGGGCCTCCATATGTGGTTCTCAGCTGGTGTAAGTCCCTGAATGAATTACATGTGAACAGAGAAATTAATGCTACACACATGGTGGCCAAACTTGAAAGCAAAAATTGCAACTGAGAATATACTGCAGCGGATTGTGAAATATTTGAAGATAAATGGAAGCTCGAGTCCTTGTTGATATAATGCATCATTGATGCATTTCAAGGGATACGCGACTATCACAGAGAGATGCCACAATACGAGATCACATTTGGGAGAACGCGAGGACTTGCTCTTTAAAATCAAAGACGGAATTTAAGCAGAATGCAAACGAAAAAGGCAGATATGCAATATTGACTCTCCAGCATAATTTTGAACAAAAATTGGGTAAAATACTTCCCCCTTTTAAACAATCTGGCAACTTACTGTTGCAGTGAACGTGTACCCCATCCAGGTCTTGAAATGATCGTGTTCCAAGGCTACTTTTGTTAATCACTCAACGTTGATGGTGAATTACCCAAGAGTTTTGGTACTTTTGAAACAGTTGTGATCTTTTTGTTGTTTTTTTCCCCCTTCTCCTCTCGACAGAGAAGGAGGGAAGAATGTGCATGTTACAGTGAATTCTAAATGAGGACTGTGCCTCCCCTGTTCGCAAAAACCCAAGCAAAGCAGTAAAAATAATAAATAAAACAAATGAAACCCTCTTTAATCCATTCATGAGCTCGAGTGTTTCAAGTAGGCCATAATATTAAGACAAAGAGTTCTGAAATAGATGGATCAGAGGGAAGTGCTATTGCTTAAACAATGCCAGCCTATTTAATTGAATTACGTATTTGTCAGGACTGTATTTTCCCATGTCCAGGATTCTTGCTGTTGATTCAAGGCTCAAGGCCTAAATAGAAAGGGCAACAACTGCTGCGTATTTTGATCCCGAACAAGCTGTGTCCTTTGAAACGCCAGCGCCCGGCGCTCAGAGGAATGCTGGAGTGCTTTGCTGCAACAGAGGGCACTAGTACAAGAGGTAATGAAAATATGTTACCCTCGTGGATTTGACCTTGCCGCAGCCTACTGAGGGAACTTGACTGAAAAATTTTAAGCCTGATGTTATTTCTGTAACAGTCTATCTGTATTTATCACAAGGATGAGTGGGACTAGGGTAGTGGACAAAGAACAAGGCCGGGAGCCAGGAACTCTCAATTTTTTTCTTTGAATTGATTTGGTAGGGGGGGGGGGGTTGATGTATAAAATCTATAGTTTAGTCACAGGCAATAGCAAATGTTCGTTGCTTCAAAATTTAAACTGTTTTCCTCGTTGATTTGTTCCCCAAAACAAATGCCTATGTTTCCCTTTCCTAGATGGAAACCTTATACCCCATACTCCACAACAGGGCTGGAGGGAGCCACTGGGCCTTGGACACCAACAGCTCAGGCTCAAGCAGCAGATAAGTAAAATTTGCAAGCCCTAGGAAAGAGTATCTGCTCTGTTATCAAGAGCTTCCCATCCCGGCACACCCCTCTGTCCCACCCACTTTGCCACTACTGCCAGATGCATAAGAACAAATAGAATTGTGACTGTTTTTTCTCTTCTGTACCCATGCCAGTTTTGTTTATGGATTATTCTGAGGGCAATAACTGGTCTGTGGTGATCAAGAGCCATGTTTTTCTTATGACAGCTATCTTCAGTTTACCTGTTTTCTTGACGAGGGGACGCTGATGTAGTCAAGCCAGTGACAAGCAGTTTTCTAAACAAATGATTTAAACTAATTTCTGGAGGGCATAGAAGAGGATTCTTTTTGTTGTTGTTGGATGACAACTGTGATATATCTTGAACAGATAAAATTTTAGTATTATGGTGCCTCAGCTGCAATTGCACCAAGCTTTTGGCTCTGCCCATCTGTCGGAAGTTACTTCCTTGGTAGCAGAAACAGCAAAAGAAAACGTGTCTGTGCTCCTGCTTGCAGCCTGGTATTAGCTTAAATTGCTGATCAGTGCCAGTTGGCGTTAGGGTGGGAAATGTTGAATGGGGTTAGCTGGGAAGTAAGTGCATGTTCTAACAGGTTTCCAAGAGACATGTAGATGTGGTACTGGGGGATGTGCTTGTGGTGGAATTGGCAGTGCCGGGTTAATTGTTGGACTTGATGATCTTAAAAGTCTCTTCCAAACTAAATGATTCTATGATTCTGAGAATGATCCGTTGTCCAATCTTTGAGTTGTCTTTGCCAAAACTCTGAGAGTTTGTTCCCGCTGGAGAGTCAAACATAAATCATACCATAGCTGGAGCAAACGTGGTGGCAGGACACCCTGACTTTGACAGAGATAACGCTAGAAGAAGGATGCTTGAAGCTGGCCCCTTCGTGCAACTGTCCATGTAAGAAAACTCTGCTGAGTCACTTTCTAAAATTCAGCCAAATATTCTGTGAATCTTACTGAGTGATATTTGCCCAACTTACTGTGCCCAGATCCTCACTCACCTTTCATTTACATCAACGCATATAGCCGAGGCACCTCCTTTTCCATTGTGTTGTATTCCAAATGCCCAAGAAATCCCATTTTTTTTAATGGTTGAAACAGCTCTTCCCTGATAAGTACATGAGTGACACAAATTAATGCCTGTTCCTCCTTAGACCGATACCGGTGGCATAAAGTAAGTTGACTTTGGTGCTGTGGGATCATACTCCAAATATTCTGAATGCTGAGTAAGAATCTGGATATTTTAGAAGAAATTGGTCTTCAATTGTGCTTGAAGAATCATGAAAAATGTGAGCATGGGCACTATGTTCCTTGAAGCACACCATACATGAATCAGGCCAAATAAAGCATTTTTTGATCTACCAGAATTGCTAAGTATGAGATGCAATAGAAGCAGGGTGCATTGGATTATTTTTTTCTTAAACTTTCATTTTGGGTTTGGATGTTTCACTTGAAGAAATGTCTTAGTGAGATACAGGTTACCAGGCTCAAGAGAGCAATGATCGGGAGAAATTCTGTACTTTATGCCCATGCAGGGCTCTGACTACCTTAGCTGATAGATCTTAAAAATCTACAGTGCTAAAAAGCACACTAGTCCCCACTAACAAGCCCACCCATCTCTCTGCCACTCCTATTGACTTTTTCACATGAATTTTTCTGTCGCTACAAGTGTCTTCATTTTGCCTAAATTTCAAGGTGAGATGATATTTCTTTCAGCTGGCTCTAGTTCTCCCAAGCCCTGTCGAGGTACAGCTTTCCCTCCTGCTGAACATGCAATTTTAGAAGCATTAATTGTAGGCAATTTTTTAAGAAGTGCTAAAATAGGTTCCATAAATAGGAACGTTATGACCCAAGGAAATTACTTACCCAGGTGGAAGGGGCTGCTGCTACTGTGTCTATCAACCCAGCTCCACATAAAATTTGCAGCAAAACTCCTGGAGTTTCAACCTGGCCATGTACAGAGCAGTTTAATTTTGTACTTCCCATTCTACGGAGAGCAGGACCACAAACCCAGCTCACAAGGTTGCTTCGGGCTGTCTAAAAAGCATTTGTGGTCCTGTTACCTCTGCACTAGAGTCTTCATTTAACTTCCCAACGGGTTGTAGGAAGAGAAGTCCCATCATCTCCACAGAGAAAGAAGTGGCAAGCCAAGAGGTTAAAGACTTGTGAGAGCTGGCTCAGCAATGGTACGCTGACATTGGAATTTCAAAGCTGTTTTTTCTAAATTACTACTATTTCACACACTACTTTTATCAGATGAGGGGAGAATTTGTATTTATTTTGATTGAAGCACTTTTTTTTACTTTTTTTTTTTTTTTGGTGTGTGTGTATGTGCATCATGGAGTTCAGATGCATTTTAAGCAGTTTCTGTTCATGTTCAAGATCTGATTCTGAAGTATGCGAACAGCATGGTTGCTCTGAACCCACTACATGTTAAAAGGATGAATATTAACTTTTGTTTTTTTCAGAGTGTCTCTTTAATTGAAAAATTAAATATTTAATGAGTGATTTCTATCTAGAAGGGAGAGAGGAAAAAAAAAATCCACATAAATCCTGTGGTTCATTCCCAAGCAAAAGTTGTGCTGGTGTCTGGTACGTGGTCAGTGGTGAGCTGGAGGCAACTAGAGCTATCACAGCCTGCACACAGGGCACCCTTGGCTGCAGCCCCAGCTCTGCTCACAGCCACTGGTAGCTCACCTATACCCTTTAACATACACCCTGCCTCCAGCGTTGCAATTGGAAAGCATCTCTCGCTGCGGTTTTTTATACAAGTCCTTACTCCATCAATGGATTGGGGTAAAATTTGGTCCTGCTCCCATAAAATCTTGCAATCGAAACAAATGACATTTCTAATTGAGCAAGGCCCTCTTGGTAATGAAGGGCGGCAGTGCTGTTGAGATCACCGGTTCGTGTTTCTCTCCCTTTTCAGAGACTCAACTAATTTATTTATGAAATCAAAGCAACCCACCAGATTAGCCATATAAGTAGCGAGCGACGTTGTTTAGATTCACTTGTTTGCTATCTCATGACATTCAAGTGAACAAGCTATATGTCAATGAAAGCGTTGGCGCTCTATCGTATATTATAGACTACTTTGAAGTGCAAAAAAAAAAAAAAGAAGATCTTGCAATGGGGCTACACACACAGTAATTATTTTTTTTTTTCTCCCAGTGAGCATATGCTGCGAGTGGGAAAGGACCATATAATGTAAGCGGAGGTTTCGTTAGTGATGATACGTGGCAGTCCCTGGGTAAAGGAAGAGAAAGCAAGTCTGAGAGCACCTGTAAACTTCACAGGCTAGTACCCGCAAGGAAGAGGCATGTGCAGGGCTGTCCTGAGGGCCATGGTAGGATCTGTTCGTCCCACTTATCCTCCCCTCAGTTCCCCCTGTAAACACATTATGTTTGCCAGGCTCAGCCTGTTTGGATGCAGGATGAGACCCTCCCTCTGCATCTGGCCTCCAGAAACCAGGTTTTTCAAAAAAACAGGCAAGCACTCGCTTCCACTGGAAGTTTGAATATTTCTATCCAAAGGGCTGAGGGTCTTCTGGAAATATTTTTGGCTGAATGTCTCCCATGTATCTATCATACTGGTTTTAAAAGTTCTAGTTTCGCTTTTCCAGAAATCCTAATACTTTGCCTGGCTGTGTTTTCCTCTCTTCTGACTTTCTTCTAGCAGCAGGTAGGGGAAGGTGTCTGGTGTGTTATGGGACTGACCGTGCTGAACGCTGAAGACCTTGGGTGCTCTGAGCATCTCCATCATTCTCATTTTCCATCTGAGCAGGAGGAGAAACTTGTTTGGGGGGAGGGTGTTGGAGCCTGACCCAGGCTGCCCAGAGAGGTTGTGGAGTCTCCTTGTCTACAGAGATTCCAACCGCACCCGGACACTGTGATGCTGGGCCCCCTGCTCGGGGTGACCCTGCTGGAGCAGGGGGGTGGACAATATGACAGCCGGCTGAGCATGAGCCAGCAGTGTGGCCAGGGGGCACGGAAGGCCAACAGCATCTTGGCCTGTATCAGGAATAGTGTGGCCAGCAGGACTAGGGATGGAATTGTGCGCCAAGTGCTGTGCCTCGAGCACTGGGTGCAGTTCTGGGCCCCTCACTTCAAGAAGGATATTGAGGTGCTGGAGCGGATCCAGAGGAGAGCGATGAGACTGGGGAAGGGGCTGGAAGGGAAGTCGTATGAGGAGAGGCTGAGGCAGCTGGAGTTGTTCAGCCTGGAGGAGACTCAGGGAGGACCTTATCCCTCTCTACAACTCCCTGAAGGGAAGGTGTAGGCAGGAGGGGGATGGGCTCTTCTCTCAGGCAAATTGTGACAGGACAAGAGGGCACGGCCTGAAGCTGCACCAGGGGAGGTTTAGGTTGGATATTCAGAAGCACTTTCTCACAGGCAGAAGGATAAAACACTGGAATGGGCTGCCCAGGGAGGTGGTGGAGTCACCGTCCCTGGAGGTGTTTAAGGAAAGACTGGATGCTGCACTTTGTGGCATGGTTTAGCTGCTGTGGTGCTGTTAGGTCATAGGATGGACTTGATGATCTCAAGAAGTCTACTCCAGCCTCGCTAANCATGATCCCTGGAGGGGTTTCCAAGCTGTGGAGATGTGGTGCTGAGGGACACAGGGCAGTGGTGCCCTGGCAGTGCTGGGGGAATGGTTGGACTGGATGATCTTGAAGGTCTTTTCCAACAGTTCTATGATTCTGTGATTTTGTTTCCCCTATGCAGACACCACAGGAGCTGCTGCTCCAACAAGCCACACGCTTTTGCTGCCCTTGCACCCTGTGGAAGGCAGGCAGCCACCCAAAGGCATCTGCCAGCACAACTGCCTGCAGACGCTGCTGAGGAACCAGATGCAGCAGGGAAGGGAGAAAGACAAGAAAAGGAAAAAAAAAAAAAGGAAAAAAATCCCTTCCACGGCTTGGCATCTGTGCAGCACACGTGCCAAGCAGTGCAGGAGCAGGGGGAGAGGAAGCAGCGGCAGGCTGGGGGCTATTTGGCACCCCCACCGCCCACAAACGGTTTGGGTTTGAGCTAAGAAACAAGCAACGTGCACTAATGTAAAGTGTGTGTTTTTTGAAATTTGAAAAGCTCGTGCTGAAATTAAAAAAATGCCAAGCGGTCGATTCCACAGGCTGAGTTCGGCAGAGTCAAAATCCTCCTAATAAAGGGGGGCTTTCTGCATACAGGCTCCATGGGGTGCAGTTGCAAGGAGGAACCTTCACCTCTTAGTTATTTTGGGAGGTGTTGAAGGTGTCCTGGGACTGTTCAGCACCGACAGTCGGCTCGTACAGCTAACAACACACTTGATTGTTTAATGTTCAAGCCTGTACAAGCTGCTCGAAGCAAGATATAAAGCAGGTGTTAGAAGCCTCTGGAAAGTTTGCTGTCAATTACTGTGATTTCCTCTTCCCAACAAAGACTTAAAAGCTGAATGATTTTTTTTTTTTCCAGTTATGTAAATGCACTTTTCCATAAATACTTATTTTGCAGCAGAAACCAAAAAAAAAAAAAAAAAAAGAAAAAAAGAAAAAGAAGCCTGTGGGGGCTGATGTGTCTCGTTAGGGACTGATCTAATCCCGCTCACGTCTGTGGGGTCGCAGAGGTATTCAGGCTGGTGGTGGCCTGGGTCAACTCTGAGCGTGGGTGTCTGAGGCTGCCATCCTGTGGTGTGGGTGCTCCTGGGGTGGTTTTCAGGGCACTTCAGCACCCCCCATGCACACTCGGCTCTCTGGTGGGCAGCGGGTCTGGGACAAGATGTGTTTTCCATTTTGCAAAATGAGAATTGAACAGGAATTGGCTCACTGGCACTGATTTATCAGGAGAAAACCTTCAAAACCCTCAAAAATGAAAGGAATATATTTGCACCAAGGCCATGAAGACTAATCCATTGCTCCTTGTTTCTGGGGAGCCAGAGGTTTATGCAACTTCTGGACTGTTCTAAAACGCCTTTACAGGCATGGCTGGCTGTGCAATTTTTCTCTTCACTGCAAAGGCTGTGTGCTCGGGAATAGCAATGCAATGGGTGAGACTGGAAAACACTGGGAACACTTCTCTCCCAAACTGGTGAATGTCTGGTGGCTTCAGCAGATGATGATGCCAGCCACTGGTGATAGGCTTTTGGGGAGGGAACTCTACGGGAAACTATGGGGCGTGCTGCTTTTACAAGGCGTCTTAAAAATCTCTGGAGAACGGGAAAGTGGTAAAGATTTTGTTTCTGTATCTCATTAGTTGCCATGGGTGACTTTTAGTGGGTTAAGCTAATCATTCCTAGAAACTGTTTTTCTTTAACTCAGTCTTTAAAAGCATTCAAATACTTTATTTAATTTTTTTTTTATCCTAGTGCATTCAAGTACCTAAAGTTTTGCAAACGGTGGATGCATACACTCAAGCTGAAGACTACTCCAGTGTCACTTAAGCCCATTCCATGGACAGCTTGATCCTGTGTTCCCCTATTACCTTGCCCCAAAATGGGTTGATGAGCTGCATATGGGTAGGAAGCTGCACCAGATCTCCAGGAGCATTGTTTCAAATCTTCCTGCGGTCACTGACTTTCTAGGTTGCTTGTTAAAATTGGCTTGTGCCCGCCTGTGTTTTCCTGCCATGTCGAGGCTTTGGCAAGCTGGGGCCACTGACCGAGTATGAAGTGCTTGGATGCCACAGTGACAAGGGCTGCATTTGCACCCAGGGAGCACAACATTTAAGGCGAGCTCTAGCCCTGAAAAGCAGACGTGTTGAAGAACATCTCATGTCTGAGTCTCTTTTAAGCGCCCCCAAAATTTCCTGAAGAAATTGCCAGTATCTCACTAGCAGTCGAGGCCTCCCGTGGGGGCTGCTCCGAAGTGTGCCGAGCTTGGCTCGCTCTCTGCTCCCTAAGTTAGCCAGGGAATGACTTCCAGAGCCCCGCTGTGCTGCTTCTGCTCTTGCATTTGGAGGAACAGCAGCAAGAATAAAGGAGCCACCGAGGGCTGCTAAACACGGACTTCACCCCTTGGGAGGGGTCTGAGCTACAAGTCACCACAAGGTGGGAGATCACAGAGGAGAAATATCAAAGTCCTCTCCCCAGGAAAGCGCAGCTGTGGGAGAGAGCAGCAGTGGAGGGACACCGCCAGAGTGGCAGCGCCCAGTTTGGGTGCTGGCGTTGGGCTGTGGGTTCTGTGGGTTTGCCTGTGGCCTCGCCAGGCAGGTCCCACTGCCAGACTAGGCATCGGCATTGCAGTGGCAACAAGGATTTCATTCACTGGAAGCACGATGCACTTTCTGGGACACTGAACCTGTAGTATTTCAAGATCACAAGTGATGTCTCAAATTCCAGGCAGTTGGGGTGGTTTCTTTTATTTTTTTTTATTTTTAATAATATGATCCCTACGCTCTAAGTTTTTTGAGAATCCGGGGGTTTCATTTTAATTTCCCCCTCTTTCCTGTAGGACTGATGCTGCTGTACATGCATAATGACACAGAAAGCCTAGAGGATAGTTTTACCGCACAGCTGACAGATGGCAAGCGCACAGTCCAAGGGACACTTTACATCTACATCATGCCAGTCAACGATGAAATCCCTCATCTTTCCAGGTTAGCTATCTAAGTGACATTCAGTGCATAAAAGCTTACAAAGGGGGGAAAAAAAAAAAGGAGACAAGAAAGGAAGAAATGGAAGCAACCCATCTCCCCACCAGCATCTCCAAGCCCACCCACAGGACAGAGGAGGTCTTGCTTTCGTTGCTTGTGTTTCCCCTGAAAACTGGTTCGCAGCAAGGCTGTGCATGCTGCTGCCTGGTACAGCACTGTGACAGGCCACACAATACCATCCAGCAAAAGCCATTCAAGCAGAAATAGCTGATTTGTGGTCTCCAAGCGGAGGCTTGTTTGGTTTTAAGTTAGTGGCAATATTCTCGTTTTCTTCAATTAGGCCAGAGTTGCTCCTTTTTCACACTCCATGACTCTCTCCTGCTTCTTTTATTCTCTTCTGTGTGTTTTCTTCATTCCCTTTAATCTATTTTTAACAGTGAACCTTGTTGGGAAGAACATAGTATGGGTTTTTTTAATATTTAAGGTCCAAAGCCAGTTGAAGGCAGTGTTAATGCTCATGTTCCTTTCAAGAGCCAGAGAGCCACCTCTGGCTGCAAACAAAGAGAGGGAGATACATGGACAGTAATACTAATTAATTGTCACAGTTTGCAAACAGCGAAGTCCTTCTGCCATCCTTTGGCCATAAAATAGTCTATCATAAGGTTTTTGAATGGCATGGAAAGTCTAAGGCAGGTGTGAACTTCTCTTTATTGGTTTGAGGAACCTGGTCTGATGGTACATTGTGAGATTGGGATGTGGGAGATGTGGTTTCACTCACTTTGAGACCATAGGATGTGTTTTGGCCTAATTAGGGTTTCTACTCTTAAGAATTCTCAAGTTAAAAATAATAAAAATCCTATGGACCCGCTGAATCCCAGATCTAGTCTAAACCAGATGATTAAAACATTGATTTTGCCTTTTGCTTTATGTAGACCCTTTAAAAGATCTCCAAGGGCCACAGGGGAAAAAAGCATTAGTAAGGCTAATACTTCCGTGCCTTCTGCTTGGTGATGGTAACAATATTTTGTTGACTCACCAAAGTAGTTCATAGAGCTAAAAATAATTTCTATTTTCATCCCCCAATTACTTTTGGGACTTGAAAAGTAAAACTTTTGTCTCAAAGAGAAAAAAAAAATCAAGCACAAACTTATATCCAGGTTTGAATCCCCATTTTCTGGGCATGAGAAACCTGTTTGATCACAAAATACCAGGTGAACTCTTAGTTGCAAAGATCAGTACAAGCTTTCTTTTGGAGGCTTAGATCAGTGTATAAATGAAATCACATGTTGTTCTGCCTGGGTGCGTGGGGCCCCTTTGCTGGGGTCCTTTTTGCAGGGGAAAGCAGAGAAATCCAGCGCGGTTGCCCCTCTCTGGAGGGGTGCAGCAGCCCGTGGTGTGCACAGGGGAGCATCGATGCTCAAAACTGCTTTGGCTCTTTTCCCAGAGCGTCACGTGTGTATTTTGAAAATTTTCATAGAAGTAGTGAACAACAAGAAGTCATAAAATGGACACATGTCCCTGCTTCCTACCAGCGCTTCCTTAGGAGCTCCTGAGTGCAGAGCCACAGAGCTTCTCTGCTTGGGGGCAACTCTGCCAGCCTCCCCCTTCCCTCTCCAGCCAGGTCCTCTCCTTCCAAGGCTCAGGTCTGTTACCGTGTCTTCTCCTTCATTCTACTCTTCTCTGCCTGTTCCCTTGGTGTCATTTTCTTATGCCTCACAACTTTCCTTACTTTCCCCCATCTCTTGCAATTTCCCTCTCACTGTCTGAGGACGGTTTCTTGCTGCTCTTTCTGGTTTCACACACATGAAATGGCTTTGCTGGATCTCTATGCTTGCTTCTTCCTGGTGTGAGCAACCCCATGAAGATGCCTCTTGTTTAGTCTTTTAATTTCCATGTTATTTTCTAGTCCGTCAGAGGCGCGCTTCTTATCTCAAATCTCGTTTATGCATTCCCAGTCCATGGAGCAAATCGAGTCATTTTGTAAGGGAAGGAAATGTGCCAATGTAACCATTTTCCACCAAGCCGTGGAGCTGGGAGTGTGCTCTTCTTCTACCCAGAGCCATGAATCTGACTCATACTTTTCATCAAATCCCGTGAGGCTGAAGGACAACATAAGAAAAAATCACGTACATGGCAACACTTTCTGTCCCAGTCCCGCGTGAGCAGATTTGTTGAAATGTTTTTCAAAAATTCTAATCTGCTCAATGCTAAGAGGAGCCTGTTCATGCTTAATAAATTGGAGAAATTGCTCAAAAAATACTTCATCCATATGAAAGCGCGAGCCCTGTACTGCTGCCAAGAGAAGTGAGACCTGGGGTGTCATGCCGAGTAAATGATGGTCACAGGAATTAGAAAAGCTTAGGTAGAGATCCCTCGCTGCCATGGTTTTCCCCAAGATGTGAAAATGTAACAGGGAAAACACTAAGCAGCATCCAATCTTCCCAGCCAGATCTGCCTCTTCTGGACATGATCACGGGCTGCGTACCAAGCAGTGTAGGAGAGACCAGAAAAACATCTTTAAACAATCTGTGCTCCCCCTCTCACCACTTTGAAGTTAGAAGTAACTAAGAAATAAGGAGCCTCAGGAGGAGCTGCTGCCCATCGCCCTGTGCTGGGCACTCTACCAACACATCAATGCCTTTGCTGCTGCAGGTCAAGCAGAAAAGCCAATGACCTTTCTTGCAGCACATGCATGTATTTTAATTATCCTTACCCAGCTTCGTCATCATTATTCTTAGCTATTTTTTGCCCAGCCTCTCTCCTTGTTGCTTTTCCAACACCAGCCTGGAGAAGTCTCTCGGTTCCCAGGCACTTCAGCTTCCATCCTGAGGAGCAAGGGTGATGCTGGAGGTGTTGGGACAAAACTTATGCTTTAAGTTTGGACAAGAGAGTGTGTGAAGTGGGCGATGTGGAGACTTGCTGAGTTTGAGGAAGTCTGGCTCGAGTAATTAAATCCCCCTTGCTGAATAGGTAGTAAATGTTGCTGATTTGTTTTTTCACCAGTGTCTCCTGGTTTGGGGGGTGGGGTTTTTACTTGTTTTGTTGATTTATTTTTTTCTCCCCATGAACATAGGTTTGGAAGTTGAAGCAGCTGAGAAAAATAATTTCTAGTGCTGGGTCAGAAGCAGACATCAACAATGATCCGGAGGATGAGCCTCACCAAACTGTCCCTGTCTGCCCAAGCCTGCAGCTAAAGGTAGTGGTGGCTTCAGGGCTTTTATTTCTCTGTTTTCCTGGAGACAAGCGAAACCCTCATCCATCTCCCACAGCTTGTTCTGGAAATGGTTTTGTGCATGACTTGGTTGATGGGGTAAGCAGCAAGACCAAGCATAGGTTATTATTTGAAATATTATCCTGCATTTAGGTGGCTCTGGTAGGTCCCCTGCAGGATTTCTTTCTCAATTTCTCCTTGCCTTTGGTTCAAAGATGCCTGTAGCCTCTGTTCGTGTCCCAAGTGAAGCCAACACAGAACACCTACATAACACCAGGGCAAGCTAGAAGCCATCCTCCAGCATCACCCTGCAGCATCTCAACCCTGCTGAGGAAAACCTTGGAGGAAAAACTTTGCCTCTTGAGCTCAGACCCTAGAATATGCCTCTTGCTGCACGTCTCCCTCCGCCATCCCTCTCTGTAACGACACATTCTATCTGACTTTTATATTGGCTCGCTAAGCCACTGTGCTGTCTTCTTCCTTTTATAATTAAGCAACTTGAGAACTCCTTTGAGGTCAATAAATTCTGAGGAGGCTTACATAAAACAGAACGTAAAGTGGAGAGCCCTGCCATCAGAAGCCAGTAAAAGTCAGCCTCTTTGCGCAACACCTCTGCAAATGGCATTATGTCATTGCCCAATATTAGTAAGAAACGGTAAGATTATGTTTTTTTGTTCAGAGCTATAAAAAGTAATGAGTCTCACTTAATCTACTGAAAGGAAGGGGAGGGGGGAGAGCACGAGAAGGGAGGAAGGTGACTGTAAAAGTGAACTTCCATTTTTTTGGGTGTACTGAGTGCATTAGGAAATCTCGCTCCTAACACCCAATAGACTTTCAAGTGCTCTGCTCCATGGATTTAATTTATTTTGTTTTGCTTTCCTGGCCGGGAACATGCACACAAAATCTTTCAGGAGTCCGGTGGTCATGTTTCGGTAAATGCAACATAATATTCAGAAGCTGGAAAGTATTATGGGTTGAGTGAGGACAGTGTTGTTCATCCTGGGTCATGATACATTGCTGCGAGTGTCTCGGATGCTGCTGATCCCAGCCTAGCATTATTCTCAACCTTCACAACCAGGTTGACATGTTTCCGGCGCTAAATATTTACTTTCTCGCTGTAGGAATGTAAGTGCCCAAGCAACAGATCTGTGGAGTCATTCATTTTGGAAGAGGAAGGAAGCGATGCTGTAAGGGAAGCTTTGTGCTACTGACCTGAATACGCAGGCTGTGTGGGAGTTAAATACGAGCTGTGAGGGCTGGGGACGCAGCAAACCGCTTCCCCGCTGAGCAATAATCTGTATGAAGGACCGGGCTTTACACGGAGAGCCAAGGACTGTAGGAGATGGCTGGTTGGCTTTCCATCCTGCTTGGTCCTAGTGAAGGTGGAAGGACATCGAAACAGGGTGGTATGAGACCCCTGCAGACTGTGCTCATTAAACAGCAGCGCTAAACCTCAGACTGGGACGAGGGGTGCGGGGAAATATTTTAGCAGTGATAGTCTGCAACCAAAGGAGAGGACGGCTTTTTTTTTTTTCACACACCATAACTGTTCACTAATGCATGCATGAACTAACTGTCCTTTCTGTCAAGTGCCTTCATTAGTATTCTTTTTCTTTCTGCACTGGAGTTAGGCTGAAAGAGAGATTATACCGAAAGTTGGCTGGCTATCAGTTGGTCCAATTTTATGTGTTTTAAAATGTGTGCTTTTTATAGGGGTAAAAGTTAGTCCAGAGCCTCTGTGTAAGCAATGGCTACTAGAACTGGTGGCTATTAACTCGTTCTTTGGATCCCCAATTCATTGTCGTGTGTTGTGGGATATTCATCTCAAATATGTGCAAGTCCCTTGAACACCACTGAGTTTTTCCAGAGTAATGGTGAGCAGGGAATAGCACAAGAGTCATCAGTAAATAATGGATATTAAAGCATGGAAGTGCGTATCCAAAAACCCAACGGGTGTGGTGGCAGACCTAGAAGGTTCCTCAGGCTGGTGATTCTGGTTTGGAAAAGACGCAGTTTTTCATGTGTTAAGCACCATCCTGTCTGTTTCTGCTCCTTCATGTTCCAGTGACATCAAGCTCCTGTTCTCCTCAGGGTACTGCAGTTCTGCTCTCCCTGCGTATGTCTCAAGTGATCTCTCTTTATGTCTTTCCAAGAGATCACTACGATTTTCTAACTTGCCATCTTGATCCCTCACAATTTTTCTTACTTTGTTACGGGTGGCAAATAAAACTGGCCAATAAAGGGCGACTTGCTTAGCGCCATCAGAGCTGCTCTTGCCCTTTTCTCTTTTTCCTTTCTGAAATTTTCTCGAAGAAGCGAGAACTTCTGGATTTACCCAGAGTATCAAGATATGGGGCCACACAGCCGGTGTGTGTGGGACCAGCACCTGTGATCATGTCAGCGAGGCCTCCAACCCTCCAGAAATCCTGTGTGGACCACAGCATACGTACAGTGCATGGCTTCGTAGCTCACACGCTGCCGATCCAAGGCTTTCTGGAGCCAGCCAGGGCTGCACAGTTGCTCTCCACATGTGCCACAGGTTTGGCACGTCTCCGAAGCATTGGACCCTGCTTGTACGTGCTACTCCGAACGCACCCGCTGCAGACAGCTGGGAAGCCCCCGCCAGCCAGATGGTCGAAAAGCTCCCTGCACCTGAAGCCTTAAAAGCATTTGTTCTCCAAAAAATCGTTTGTTCTCCAAGAAGGGTTTAGTTGAGACGTGGGCAGCTCAAGCTCTGTGCGAGGGACTGGTGCGTGAAACTGCACCGTGTCCCTTTACCCGTCCGCTACGAATGTTACCGTGTCACCTGGGGTGTGAAGCTTCTGCTTGTGGTGTCTAGACTTGTGATTACTGAAAATTAATTAAACTGAAGGAAATTAGGCTGGAAGGAGAGTAGACTCCTGGGAGGGGAAAATGGAAGAGAAAATAGGATACTGGTGTTAACCCTTTCCAGCTACTGAAATAGGAAAGGCTCTTGAATGCTCTCAAGGCCACCTGAACACATGTAGATAGTGAGTTGGTGTGATTTCAGGAGCTCTCTCCTTACACACTCAGAGCCGGTGCAGGCAGTGTCCGTAGCCCAGGCATGATGAGCATATCAGAAAGGACCAGCCTGTTCTCCCTCTGCCCGTGTTTTTCAGATAAGTCACTTTATTACCTGAAATAACTTGCAGATCAGCCATAGGGTTTGCAACGAGCTGGTCTGATTGTGGCTAAAGTCAGGGGAACGTTTGTGCTCGGATGTAATCCCATAACAATAAATCGTGGCTTCCGGGGGATGGGACAGGGGGCTGAATGGGAGGCAGAGGGAGGCAGTTGCTGCTGGACCAGTCCCTTCTTGCTTTTGCGTAGCCTCTTACCTGCTCTTCCTGTCTCTTAAAGTCTCTCTTATATAGCTTTTCAGCGTGGTATGTGAGTGCTTTGTGCCTTCCCCTTGGCATACAGCCACCGTCTGGCTAGCGAGCAAGTACAAACTGTAACACCTGGGTGTCAGCTATGAACATTAGGGTGTGCTACAATGGACCCATCTGTAGTACTTGGCACATGCTGACGATTTTTATATGTGGCTGGCTTGAAAAGCGGGATCAGAGAGAGAGAGGAGGGAGAGCAGGGGAAGAGGGCTCCGCTGGGCACGCGGAGAACATCATTTTGGCAAAGGTGCTGGTAGGTTTCCACGGGCTTGTCTGCTTCTTCGCTCGGCTCATGCATTCAATAAAAATATCCAGGTTGTTTCTAAGAAAAGCAGGAGTAGATTTCCCCAAAGAGCAAGCTTAGAAGCCTCATTCTTTGTCTCTGGAGAACAAATCTAATGCTATAACTGGATTTAATAAGAATACGTTTAATAGTAATAGATATACTAAAAGCCTGATGTAATAATAACTGGTTTTATTGTTCTTCCACGTGAACTGGGTCCTGTTGACTGACCCCTTGAGCACTGCGGGGTTTCTAGCTGGGTTTGGAGGGCAGAAGTTCTTAGGTTTTCGGGCTCTGGCAGCTCTGACAACATTGTGTCCTGGAATAAATTTCAGCAGGGAGGGTATGGACAAGGGCTGCCTTTGGTATTTCCACACTGATATCTTGAGCTTAAAGAGTCATGATAGTCTCCAGTTTTACTCAATGGGTGGACAAAACGTGTCCCCGTTTGAAAATATCTATGTATGTGCGAGGAATCCCAGTAAAGGTGGAGAATGAGTTTACAGCAGTAAAAGGAGCTGTAGGTATTGCAGCAGGTGCACCTAAGTGAAAACTGCAGTGCACTGGAAGGAGAGGAAACATTGTTTTTTCCCCCTCTTCTTTATGTGGCACTGATGTGTTTTAAAATGCATGGGCAAAGTTTGTAGTTTATTTCCTCCAAAGGGGCCAAGTCCTCCTGGCATTCTTATGAACAAGCTCATTAGAATAAAATCCATTATGCGCATAACTAATGACACAAATTTACAAATCTGTTGACAATTATGACCACATCCCTCATTGCATTCGCTTGTAGCTCACTGAAGTGACCAGGGGAAGGAGTTCAATCCAGAAGTTTTACAGCTCACGAGCTCCGAGTGCAGCCATGTGAGATTATTTCCCAACTGGATTACAAAGCTGTCATTAGGCAGGGCAACTCGGGAGGACCAGGGCACGAGACCGTAAACTGTCCTCGGGAGACTTGAAGTCATTTCGAAGGCAGGACGAGATATTCCTGGCTGCAGAGACCATTTTATTTATTTAATTTTTTTTTTAAGCTGGGAGGGGGGAAAACACATGCGCGTGCACACAAACGAGGGCTGTTCCAAGTAGTGCCTGGCGTCCTCTGGAAATGAATAGAAATCAAATTGAGACGCTGGTGTCCTCAGAGTGTTAAATATTTCCAAGTTCTTGCCAGGCGGGTGTAATTTATTGAATGTAGGTTTTGTGAAATAGTGCTCCTGTCAGGGGGAGATTGGCACCAGAGAAATGAAGGCGGCTAATTCTCAGGGGGTCCTCCCTGGCAAAAACCCTCTATTGAGTCCTCATGCTACTTGTGCTCATAACTGCCGAAAAACCAGGAGTGCCATCTGCAAACTGTGATTCATAAACACTCTGTCAGTCTGCCATCTACCCTGACATCATAAAATAACAAGAAGCAGCATTGTAATAAAGAGAGGAGGTTTGCAGTCGACCAATTAAATGCATCTAATTTATTTCTGTTACAGCTGAGGCTTTATTTATTAGTAAACAGCTGCATTTGTTACACTTTTTTTCCCCCCGATTTTTTTTTTTTCCCCTCTCTCCTTACTACCAGTGTGCCAACTGGCACTTTCGATAATCCATTAATCCTAAATAATCATCTGGGTACTTCATGGTTGGTAGGAAAAAAAACCCAACACAGCCCACCGCAACAACCCATAGCAAAGAAGGTTATTAAAAGTTAAAATGTAACCTTGCGAGGAGGATGGAGAGTGCTTCTCCGCCGTGGGTTTGCATGAGTTATGGCGAGCTTAAGTTTGCAGGCCAAGTCCTACGCTCAATTTACACCTGCGAGTAACCGGCCTGGCAGGCAGCTGAAAGGGCTATAAATTCTGGAGCAGGATCTGGCCCTGTGGATGGGGTGGTTTTTTTAAGGACAGTCTGTTTGTGGTACAAGAGGAGCGTTTTGCGTGTTTGGTTTACTTGCCTCCTCCTTTCTCAGCGCTAACTTGATTCTCAGCAAAGCTAAAAATCTGCTAATTGGTTGTCAAAGTCTAATTAGCTGATATTACCAAAAAAAAGGGGAAAAAAAAAAAAAAGAAGATAAGTTTGCCTTTTATAATTGGAGCTGAACCTCCCCCCCCGTTTTCCCTCCCCTTGAACCCCCTGGTGTGTGTTAATTGAGCTCTAGGACTTTTCAGTGTATTTTAATGCTCTCTCCTTTTCAGTGCCCTGGCAAGCTTTGCAGTTAATGAGACAATAATATGTACAATCAAGTAAAAATGTAGTAAAAAAAACCGAGGCGAAGTCGCATGGAATGGGGATAGTGTGAAGGGTCCGCGGGTGTGTGGAGGGAGGGAGCAGTTCACCAGACTCCCTAAAGCAGCATCATATGGTCAATAATGTCCTATAATTTTTAATTTACTTTCCTGGGTATTTTCTTTCCCTTACAAAGAGGAATGGTTTTAGCTCCAGGATGTATTTTACCAGTGAAGGGAAGAAGGCTGTTCTCTGTGCAGGACTCAAATGAACATGATGCGGATCTTTGAGAGGCCAAACCAGGGGAAACATTGGTCTCCACTGTATTTTATTCTCTCTGCATACGTGTATGCAGGTATAAATAAAAAATCTCTGCTGTTGCCAGAAACCAAGCCCACCTTGAAACCTATATGAGCTCTCATACCTCCATCCTCTGCTGTACCATCCTTCCCGTAGGACCCCAGTACCTCCCAGTTAAACACTGCAAACATCTGTCCCATATTCCTCCTCCCACAGCCACCTCTGGGGGAGCAGCACATGCCATGCCGTGCCTTGTTTTGGCAGCTCAGTTTTAAAGCCTATCTCTTGTTACCTATTAAAAACCCCAATGTTAAAAAGAAGTGAGCACAGGTGGGTGCTCTATATATGGGTGCTGTTTTTCGATATGTATAATAACATTGGGTTTACTTACTCAGTCATGTTTTCTTCTTTCTCCTCCTCCCATCTTCCTCCTCCACACCTGCTTTCAATCACTCCCCTCTGCCCCGCCTGTCATCCTATCCTCTCTGCTGCTTTTACCACAAACCCACTAATGTTATATTTCAAGTCAAACTTTCAAGCCCACGACATTTAAGCAAGTGAATACAAAAATCCAAGCGGCTTCGCCAGGCGGGGAGCCGGCACGGCCCCGAGGAGCGCGCGGGGGATGCTGCCGACCGCTCGAGCTGCCGAGGTGCAGCCGGTCACGGGGTTTCACCCATCCTAGCACTTGGAATCTGTTTTTCCTTTTAAATCTGAAAGTGTTTTTGTTTGTGTTTTGTCTTTTTTTTTCTAGAATCTAAAAAAAAAGAACATATTAAGGCCAAATGTTGCTGCTAGATGAACAACTTCAAATGCGCGTGTCTTCTTGTTGTACGTCACGTACATTTAGCAGCGCGTACCCTGACCATGATTGGTATCAGGCTGAGAAGAACCAAACAGAAAAGCAGTAAATCAGACTACCTAGAAGATCAGACATGTATTTATTTGTTTATTTATTTATCAATATAAACTCAGAGACTTTTTAGGTAGCTTATTTTAAATGATACCTGCCTCATGATAACCAAACCGGCTGATGGCTGACAGCCCAGTTCAGCAGTGTACTCACATCAGTGTGGCTTAAGCCTGGGCTTGAGAGCTTCATGCTTGTGCTCATAATTAGAGACATAAGGAGCCTGATTTTTCCTCTGGCGTTAAGCAATGGGAGTGGGTAACCTGCTGCTCAAAGGAATAATCAGGAGATTCTTCTCTGTGTCATGGGGTTTGGGGCAATTTCCTATCACTGCCTCTCTCTGGAGCAGGTCTGATGGGGTTAGTAGAGGTCAGGCACCAGTTCTTGAAAGGCTCCTGGTATTTGTGAGTTTGGCAGCCTCCTGTTTACAGATGTCATGAATGGGGCGACACAGTAGGGTGGCACACAGCAGCAGAAAGCTTTTCTAAAAGAGACAACCTAAGTGACCATCGCTGTCCCCTAGTGAGCGTCTAAAAAAGAGAGTATCAAAAAACTTCCAAGCTGCTATGGGAAACCTGGCCCTTTTTTCCACATGGGCAAAAATGAAATTGGGTTAACTGCACTTGCCTGTTTTGCTGCTGCCTCCTTATTTTATCTTATTTGTTTGGATTTCTTGTGAAGAAAATGAGTCAACATGAGCACTGCATCTACTTGGGCTTGACTGGACTTCGGGAACCCTTGAACAAAGTGTACAGTGGGCTGATGTCCTCTGTTCCTGTCTGCTTCCTACAGTGCTGTCCCATTCTTTGCCTTTCTAGGTCCTCTCTCCTCTGCTCTCCTCATTGATCTCGGATCACTTTCGGAAACAGCCTGAAAAGGAGTCCCCATTCAGTGAGATCTCGCACAAATTTACTCTCCTTCAAAGATGCAACCAAAAAGCAAGTAACGCCCAACTTCTTCTCCCTCACAGCACAAGTGATTCGTCCAATGCCAAATACTCCAAAACTGTTGAGTTTCGATAATGTTCATTGTGCTGGGGAAGGGGCTGCTCATTTCTCTTCTTGTTGATTTTTTTCAAACACAAATCAATTTTTTTGCTGTAAGAAATTAAGCTAACTGATTGTATTTATATTTTGAATGACTAGAATGACCTTAGACTAATTTACCCAGATAACAGTCACTTCTTGAATGCATCAAGTCTTATTCGCAGTTTTTGTTTGCCAAGCTAGGTGCCATGGAGAAGTGATGTTAGAAGGTGAGCAAAGGTGAGCCATCAAATGGGGTGGAAAGCATGGAAATTGGTGCAGATTTTGTTGTGGAAATAAATTTTTTGAACCCCCAAGCCCTGACAGCCACTATTCTCAGATGTTACTGGCAGCCTTCTCCATTTAATAGAAATCTGTTGTTTCTGAAAGTCAGTTGGCAACATAATAAGAAGGCGAGAAACAGAAAAAAGCTCCCATGGAGTCCGGGCTAGAAATGCCGCTGTTGTATATTGTCGTCAGCAGGTTGACTGACAGCAAAGGAAGCTGATTGACGTTATTCTCTTGCTTTTGCAACGTCCTTGAATGAAAACTTGTCTCTACTTCTACCTTTGGCAAGTCAACTGTTGTGCTGCCAGCCTGGTTCAGGTATGTTTTTAAAAACAAAGTGGGTGATGATAGAAAAGGTTGAAGGTGATAGGAGTAGGTAAATCATGGCTACTTCTCTTCTGTGAAGTCCAATTGTTAAGTTTTCTGGCAGCCTCAATTTTCTGGGGCTACCCCTTTGTAAACGTGAAATTGCCCTGGCCTTGAGCGATACAGTGGAGCTCTTCATAAATAAATCCACTGGAGCCAGAACCTCTGTTGCTGAGGTTACAGCACTGCTATCGGCTTAAAACACAGCGATTGCGCTTAATGCTTAGTTCATTAACGCGTTCTGTCCATTGGCTCGTTTGGATCTATTAACATAATTGTTCTTTCTAAACAACTGGGTCATTCTCTCTCCCCAAACAGAAAATCAAAGCTGGCTTCAGTATTTTGGGCGAATCGTGCAGCCAGAAAAATACACGTGTTCCTCTATAAACTCACCCAGGCTGAGATTAGATACAAATGTTGTGATTCCACTTAGCATCGGCCTTGAAGAGAGACTCACCGTGGGGTGTATTTGAAAACAAATGAGCTATCTCTGCAGCTTTTTCTGTTGTAAATGTCCTCTCTGCCTCTAAAACCTAAAGCAAAAATATTTTCCCAAGCTCTTTTGATAAAATTCTTCTCTTTCCCCTGAACTGAGGGGCTCATTTTTACCCTGTTCTCTTCTGATCTGGGATGCAATAAGGAATATTTTTAATTTCTCTCCCGTTGATTTCCCCTTTTACTCATTTCATTTTTTTAGGTGACATTGTTCTACTCGCCAAACCTGTAACTTTAACAGAGGGTGACAGGGTGACCTTGACGACAGATGTTCCTGTGGCAACAGATGGCACTAGCAAACCCGAGAAGCTGCTGTATGCCGTCTCCCTGCCACCTGTGCATGGTCAGATTGAGCACATCAATTATCCCGGCGTGCCCATTTCCAGTTACAGCCAGTTGGATGTGGTGGCCCAGAAGGTCTCCGACGTCCACGACAATAGCCATGGGGCTGGTAAGGAGTCACTCAGGTGAGAAGACCTCCCTTTTGCACAGCAATGTGCTGAAAAGCCCTCAGCCAGTGAAGGGTTAAGCTTGCCTTTCTTTCTGCCAGTACCAGTCGGTGCAATATTTAACGACCGATATGGTTGTGGGGAAGAGACTGCTGCGAAGAGGAACGTGATCTAATTTTATCATTATAGCAATTACATACCTTGTTAACGGTAATAGTGAAGTTGTACGGCCAAAGGCAAGAGGTGTCTTGCAGGCTTCATATTGGGGTGTACCCAGGTAGGTTTTCATCCTCCATTAACAAGTGAAATCTAATGATTTAGGTTCATACAAAGAGTTCGCCACATTTTTCAAGGTTGCCAGCGGTGGAGAAGGAAAACCAAAAATCCTCCATCTGCGACTGTTGTTGCTTTCTGGGCAGTTCGTGAAGGGAAAAAAAAATAATAATAATCGTAACATTGTCTGAAATGATCAGGAGAACTTAATCCAGATGGTGGTGTCATTTCTAAGAAAAAGCATATGTTGGCCATTATGATACTTAAATATAATGGTTTTACATTCCTCTAGTGGACACAAAAGGCACACAACAGAGTTGGCGGGGTTTTTTAATCTTCTGAATGGTGGCAGCGGTGGTGGAGTGGTGGGAGATTTTATCTTCCAAATGGTGCGTTTCCCAGAAGATATGGCAAATTCAATTGAGGAGAGCCTGCTGTAAAAGCTGTGCTCCCGTGGAATGTAAATTTGTGCCTTCCTCTAACTGGTAACAGTGGAGAGGCTTAATTTACCGCCCCCTTCGGATTATCATCATTTTATATATATTCTTCCGGCTTTTTCTTTATTCTTTTTTTTTCTTTTCTTTTCCTTTTTTTGCCTTAACGTGTTTTTCTTTCCGATTTGCTTTAAAAGTTATTTACGCTCCCTTTGCAGCAAAGTGGGCACTATAACTAATTTTATTCTTACCATGATTAACTATGAATAATTTCCTAAGAAATGAGTCAAATTAACAAGGGGAAGAAGGAATCAATAAATCATGAAAGCAGCCTATTTCTAAGTGGGGTTAAAACCACCATTAAATAAATCACGGCCTCTAAATGACGACCTGCTTGGTTATGGATGGAGGGGGGGAAATTTCCACTTAAATTGTGGTGAAAGGAAAAAATGTGGGCCAGCATCTGTGCCCCCCCATGCTGCGCAAGGAGAGGGGCACGGGAGAGGGAAGGAGCTTTGAGAAAGGACCCTGGGACAAGACCGAGTGGAGAGATGTGGTTTGGTTGTTATAGCCCAGCTGTGGGGAGGCAGCCAAGCATAGATCAGAAAAGCTCTGGCTTTTAGATGTGGAGACATAAATGTTGTTTAA
>WEIS01051451.1:0-11931 GCA_013389965.1 Todus mexicanus | reverse complement strand
CCCACAAAGTATTTATGGGCAGGTATGGGAGTGCCTGGCCCAAGAATGTCAGTGGTCAAGTTGTCTCTGAGGAACCTACAGCCTTGGCCACTCTCAAATACGAAGGAGATGTCCATGGAAGGCAGGGTGTAGGAGGAAGCTGAAGGAGAGGGCATCTGCTGCCTTCCTCCACCATGAGGATGTAAAGTGGGTCCAGCAGTTCTGCAGGGAAGGTCTGGAGTTGAGGGAGAGAGTCTGGTGACTTGTCTTTCAGGCATGAAGGAGTTAAAACTCAAGGATTAAAAAAAAAATTCGTTAAAAAAACCCCCCACACTCACACACACTCACACACTCTCACAAAACCCTGCACCCTAAATTAATTTCTGCTGGTAATCTATATCGGGTTAAATAACGCCTCATTATTCTGCAACACAGCTGAGGCTTCTCAAAATGTTTATCTTGTTTTGTAACTGGTACCTTCTGGCATATTCCAGTGCCAACTCTCCTAGCTCTTGCTATATTTCATTCTCACTATTTTTGGAATGGAGCTGCTGGTTCCAGGTGATTTAATAAATTGCTTTTTTTTGTGTTCCTTTTAACTTACCCATCTGCTCAACACATGCGTAACTTGCAATCTGTCGGCAGTTTGCAGAAAGACAAACTGTCAGAGCTGCATGCATTTGACAACTTTGTTCCCAATTAGATTAGTGGTAATTTTAACAGATTTCAGGGCAATCGAAAAAAGGGATGACATGTTATTAAAGCATCAATTTTGACAGACCCAAGCACATACAATTTCAGTGTAAATTATTTTAAATGCTTTAATTAAAGCTATGAAAGATTTACCCTTTTAAGCGGTAAGTGATTGCAAGACAAATATAAAGGGAAAGTGGATAACAGAGTTTCCTAAATGGTTTATGCTGCGCATGGCAGTCCACAAGTCACCACCACCATAATCTATGACTGTAATGTTGGAGGCATAGTTAATTATTCATAGCCTCATCGCTGGAGCAGACGTGATTAAGAACATGAGGAGCATTCAGAGATCTAAGCAGTACCTATGAAAACCGGAGTCGAAGCCCCTTTTAGATCAGATGCTGTTAGAAAATGGTTTGGGGTTATCTTGCATGGTGGATACTTTTATAAATACGCTTTCTTTTTTTGCCCCAGTTCTGCTCTGGTTTAAATGACCAAAGCTCAGTGGTCAGGGTGATTACAGATTTAGAGCAATTGGGGATTTTCTATACTTGAAGACACTTTACAGGCTGTACAAGCCTTGTAAAAAAAAATAATAATAATAAAGAAAAGAAAAAGAAAAAAATACAACATTTATGAACAGAATACAGCACTCTAACTTTGTCACTCCTGGAGCACTCTGCCACATGTGTAGCCCATTTAACCATTTAAATGATTTTGCAAATGATGGCCCCCTTCCAGCAACCTTCGTTCAGGCAAAGCTGACCTTGACATCATGGTGAGAGGGCTGGGCTTGGCCCCTCTTAGCCAGTCCTTGGCTCTCAGCTGGAGGACCATCAGCCTCCCTGCAGTCACACCTTCATTGCACACTCAGACACTGGTCTGAAAAGGAGCCGAAACCTTCCAGGATGAGCGCTCCAAGGGTTTTGTTTATTCTTTTGTGAGGCTGGCTGTGCTGTGCAGAGCTGTCTCATTTTCAGATTGTTAAATATGCGTATTGCTTTAGTGTGTAAACTATTGGTCCCACAACTGGCACTGAAAGTTTATTTCCTTTTTTATTCATGGACTGCAGGGCTTCCTGAAGCTATTTAAAGCAAAAAGCGACAAGCATACCATTCCCATCCTTTCCTGTTTCTTAAACCCAAGCTTGCATCATCTGTTTGGGGTTCATTTCTTTCCTTTGGGGATGGGTAGAACTTGGTACAACTTTCTGAAAAGCTTCGAAGTTATTCTTTGGAGATTGCTAACCAAAATGCAATGGAAGAGAGACAGGCTGGTCCAGTGAGCACCACTGGAAGCCACTCAGAGGCTGTGGTCTTGTGCCCTTTCCAGCTATTTGACTGCTGCAATATGCAGTGATTTGTATCTGACCCAACAAGTCCACCAAATAAGATGAGATCTGACCACCTTTGGGACTGTTTTTCATCTGCACACGCATACTGACAGTCTGTTCTCTGCTTTGCAGGTCTGTGAACCAAACTTTAAAGGTTTTCGCTGTTGGGACAGCTCCTAAATAGTCTCAAATCCCTTCCTCTGGTGCCCTTCTCAGCTGACGTGAGTCAGCGAGGCTCCAGTTAATTCAATCAATTTACTCAAATGCACACTGGTTTAAGATCCATCTTATTGTGTGGCTGTCGATGAACACTGGCCTCTTGGGATGTCTGAGTTTGCCGTGAAAAATCACCTTCCTTCTTAAGGCATGACAGAAACTGTGTACCAGAGATTCTCCTGGTCAGCCCCCAAACTGATGATGCTAGGAGGCCAACAAGAGAATGGGGCCAACATAACGGGTGATGGGCAAGCAGATAAATATGAGCACCTGCAGCGGATTACTTCAATGCTGTTATCAGACCACCCGTGCTCACAGATGTCAAAGTGCCTGCACAGTGGACAACAGCATGGGAATCCTGCCCAGAGGTCCTTCATCATGGAGCCCTGCACAGCCTTTCAAAAAACCTTTTGTGTATATTTTCTCCTTACCCTGCTATAACCATTTGTATGTGGAAGACACTCTTGTAAATTGGAGCCAATTTAATAGGGTGAAAATACTCCTCTGGCACAAGGGAGGTGTGAGGAAAAACAGAAACTTTTAATTCATCGGTATGGAGTCGATCATGATTTTCTTGTAAACGAAGCAAGAAAGGAGCCAGTAGGACCTGTAATGCAGGTCTATCATTGACTGTCTAGAGCGATCTTCTGATGCACCACCAAATAGTGTTGAATGACAAGAATGTCATGTGAAAGCCTTAGCATGAAGAAGGTTGGAAAAAGCAATCTCTTGAATTGTGTGGTCTCCTCACTGTTCATTAGTGCTTCTCCTTCTGAAAGAGCTCTAGTCGTTTTGGTTCAAACCACAATATGCTGGAGATACTAGAGACCTTGTCTCATGACTGATTAGAGTCATGATAGGGGCTTGAAAATCTCAGTCTAAACAATCTTCTGATTTTTATTAAACTTCTCTAAAGATTGTGAGCCCATTAGAGTTTCTGAGATCAAATCACTGGTGAAGGTAGTCCCAGTAAACTAAGCAGCGACCTAAAATTGCTTATTTAATCAAGTCACATACAAAACAGAGAAAAAAATCTGCTTGTGTCCATATCGAGCTTTGCAGCCTAATCTATTTTATAATGTTTTGCAATTAACAGGCCCATGTTCATCAGCTGATAAATAATTAACAGCTGTTGTTGTTTCTAGGGCATGACGTAAAAGGCTTACATAGGACAAAAACGAGCTGGAGTTGCTTGCCAAAACTCTGACCAAACTTACATTTACAGCTCACAACCCCAAATTTCTCTGAAAAATTGCACTTCATGGTATCTCCAAGGGAGTCGTCTTTAGGAGTCTGCCAAACTTATTAGAAAATAGTATTCACCTGCTCTTTTTGTCTTCCAGGTACTGGGAAACTAAGATGAAGGCTTCTCTTTTTCATTGGCATTATTCAGGCAAATCAAAAATTCAAGTGCAAATACAATAATTCACCTACAAATGGCTGACATCTATTGTTTTCCTGACACTATACACAGGATTGTTTGATTTTTGCTCAAAATTCTTGGTTCTAGGAGGAGAGAGATCTGAATTTGGTGAGGTTAATGGATTTAAACAAATGTAGTGGTCTAGTTGTTATTCATCTGAAATAACTAAAAATTGACTTGCTGTAAACTTTGGTTAGAAATGGGAGATGTGGAAAACAGGTTGTTTGGGAACACCCTTTGAATACATCTTGCTGACTGTCTTGTCAGCTTCCAATGCTTTTATCTGCTCACTTCCACATGTTTCGAGTGAGGGGAGGGTCTACATGAGCCATAAAAGCCAACAAGAGGAATACCTGCAACCGAACTCGAGCTGGAGGAAAGCTCAGTGGCTTCCTCCAGAGCTTTTCTGATTTATTTATTTATATATTGCATATTCATCAAGCAATTACAAGCTCTGTTGGCTGAGAGAGGGGAATGACTCCTGCTTATAGCACACACAATAATCTATGATTAAGCAAGTTCTTATCATGTTTGTGGAAAAGTTTAGTCTCCCCTATAAAGAAACTTTGCTCCTGTTGTAAAGGCCTCTGCTGCACCAGAGAAGCGCGTTTCCTGACTATTTTTTTTATCCAATAGTTCCACACAATTTTTAGGATATTCTAGCTTCGGGCAAAGGCGCATCAGAAAGAAAAGGGTCCAAAACTTAAACAAATCTCCAAATTAAAATTGTGAAGCTATTGAAGACAGTTGAGGATAGATGTGATGTATTCGTGGCAGTGAGTGTCACTGAAGAGGTTTTCTGTAACATTTTGTACTGTTTGGAGTTTCCTAAGTGTTGCAGGCTTCATGCCCAGGTATATCGGTTTGCTGTAATACAGCCAAGTGACCAAGGTGTGAAAAACTAAGGCCAGGTCAGTATCTGCCAGGATGGGATGCAGTCTCCAAGCCAACTGGGGATGGTTGGAAGTGATAATTGCTGCTATGAGAGAGCTGAATGTACTTGTGGATTCTTCTATTTTTTTTTTTTCTTTTAATAGGAGCTCAATCACGAATGTGTGCTTCAATGACAAACTCTTCCAAATTTTCTCCTCTGCATACCGACATCTCCTGTCTCACTTGGGTTCAACTTCACCTGCCTGTTGTGTATCTGTCAGGTTATCTTGACTCAGTGTTGGGACTTCATCCTGGTATTGGCATGATTGTGTACGGTGAAAAATAGAGATGTTTGTTTTCTGTGCCTTGCCAGCACTGAGACCACTTTCCCTCAGTTGTATATAAATATTGAAAGAGCTGCAGATATGTCTTGGCTGATTTGATACCCCAGGGTGAAGATACAGGCTCAGACTTTCGCTCTGGACTCATGTTGCTTTTTGCAGGTGAGATGGCACTCACCAGTGTAAGTGGTGATGTATAAATACAGAGAGATCTGGAAGGATAAAGAGAGTGGATCATCTTCCTCTCTACTGATGGGAGGGGACCTTGAGTTGGTGGCAGCAGAGCCCCTTCAGCTCTGGGCCTGGTGTGACTCTAGTTTGTGGTAGGCTAACCCATGGGTCACACAAAATAAGCATTCAGCTTCACAGTTAGAGCAGTCTAACTATCCTGGTCAAACATCAGAGGTTCATGGTGGACATCAGTTTACTAACGTATGTAGAGGAGACTTCTTTAGAGGTTATTTTTTGAAGGAGCAAAGAAACACTCCTATGGTGTATTACACCAGGACCATTTGGTTCAAGAGGAGCATCAGCTGTTCGTGACTCTTCCTCCAAACCGTGGTGCTAAATTCAGATTTTTGGTGGCTCCTGTTGAGCATTTGTCTCTTACAAAACTCTGGAGTGGCTACTGCAGTAATGTGCTCACAACCTGTACTACCAGTGCATGCAGTGCCCTCAAAATTATCAGGAGGGCTGAACATGCAGCCAAGAGTGGCTTAGACCTGAGGTCCTTAGCCAGGGGTGGCTTGTGCATGAACACAGAGCATGTAAGATTTCGTCTCTCAGCTTAGTTTTTATTCTTTCTCTCCCTTTATCTTTTAGACTTCCCTGAAACCAAACTGTGCATCATCCTGCAAGAGCAGAGCTCTGTCTGCTAGAAAGGACAGATTTTAAACCTGGGGTAGCTCTCTCTACCCCAGTGGGATCTGTACCAGCCTACTGGCGATAGGGTCCCATCACTCTTCCCAAATATTTACAAACCTCCTGGTACTTATGCAAGCCCTCCAGCTCACCCACCAAAGGAAACCCTGTGCCTTTAAATGCCCTCCCTGTGACGGGTGCACACTTTTCTGCTTATTCTGAACTGACAGGTTTAACATGTCGCCTGCCTGGTCACCGGAGAGAGGCACCTCTGGCAAAAGTTCAGAAGTCAGTGTTTTGGAAAGATTGGTTTGACCAGCTCTCAAGCGAGAGCAAATCCCAGACCAAAGGCAGTCAAATCTTCAACGACATTTAACCGCTGTGGTGCTGTAGCCTGCTGACATCCTTTTAACCTGGAGAGGAGCATTCAGTGCGTTTAAACCTTCAAGTTTTATTTATTGTTTCTTTTCTGCTTTGTTGGCAGGGGGAACATGGGGTGAAGACAGGTTGTTTTGACTTAATTCTAATTAATTAATTAGCTTGTGTATGGTTCTGGCCCAAGACTACGGAACAGAGTAGTAATTTTGAATGTTGCCTTGGTACCTAGACTCCTGTAATATATAGCATTGCAGTAAGGACATATATTCCCTTATTGCCACTTCAGGGCTTGTTATTAAAGGGATCGTAAGATTTACTGCATCTTGCTTTGTAAAATTGCCAGGTTGCAAACTTTTTCTCCTCCTTTGGTATTTACATCGAAGGGTAACAATTTCTTCACAAACAAACAAACAAGAGCATGCAAACAGTTAATAGCAAGTGGTGCCCAAATTACATATTTCTTAAACTCGTGGCCTACTTTACTAATCAGTTGTCATAAGATGTCAGATGGGGACCCATCACTGAAGAATTGCAGAATGCAGCCAGTGAAGCAACTAATTAGTTGGACAGTGGCATGGAGGTGTATGTCCCCAAGGAGATGAAATGATCAGAGCAGGTGAAGAAAGTTAGGACAGATCACTATCTCTGTAGGATAAAACCCAACACTTGGCTGAATCGCAGCGATGCTGAGGTGAGGGCTCAACGGATCCTCCATCAGGGACTGTGCATGGCAAGGGACTGCAGCACTGTTGCTTCCAGAAAGAAAGGCGAGTCAGCTGAATGCTTGAAGGAACACAACCTGAGATGTGCAGGGATTAGAATAGTTGAGCAGTTTCTGAGGGTTTCATCAGGGAGAGCTGTAGCTGGCTGGCTTGCTCACCGATGACTTGTTACTCACTCCCAAAGCCTTTGCTCCTCAGCCCCTGCAAGAGTTGACATTGGTTATTCCCTGCAGGCACCAGACATGCCTACCATCACAGGCAGGTGATGGTGATCAAGCCAGCAGAGCAGAGAGTCCACTGGCTCCTGCTGCAGCTGGGGACAAAAGGCAGCAGTAAGAGACCCCTCAGACCTCTGGAACAAATATCAAGCCTCTGTTGTGAGCTAAAAGATATAAAAGACTAAAGCTTATAAACTTTCGTAGGTGGGCCATATAGTCCTTTAACACAATTTAGAATCATAGAACCATCGACTGCTTTGGGTGGGAAGGGACCTCCAAAGATCACCTAGTCCAACCCCTCTGCAGTGAGCAGGGACATCCTCAATGAGATCAGGTTTCTCAGAGCCTTGTCAAGCCTCACCTTGAATGTCTCCATGGATGGGACCTCCACCACCTTTGTGGGCAACCTGTCTCATTGTTCCACTACCCTTATGTTCTACTACCCTCAATTTATGTTGTTTTAAGAGTTCTGTGTGACTTTCTTCTCTCTTCCCTTCATCCCACCCCTGAGCAGGTGTACCCTTGCTGCACTCATGGGGTTTTGTCTCCCTGTACAAACTCCACAGGTGCAGCAGCAAAACAAGTCTTCTGCAAAACTCCTCCAAAGGGAGAACCCCGGCACCCTGAAGGACCTGAGAGAGGGTCAGCATGGGATGCCAGGAACCTCTTCTCGTCAGCAAGTCACTCACTTTCATGGCACAAATGAGGATCTTATCCTCAGTATCTTCTCTCTGGGTAGATGGAAAACTCAAAATTCGGTTATTTGACTTGGGATCTTCAGTGCAACATGTCCGTGGTAGAAAACATTCTTTTCACAGTGCTTTGATTTTCAAGTTATTATTGCACACTGTAGGAGCAGTCGCACAAGATAATAAGAACTGTTGTAGTAAGTTTTAATAAGCTGTACCAAGCTGTACTGTTGTATATAAAGGATAGCTCTGCCACAAGGATTATCAGGAGATGCTTTTCCAGACCTGGTGGTCACTTTTGAAGCCTTGCTCTTGTAACTGCTTAATTCAGCGCAGTGGGTGACTTCCACCACATGGGACAGTTCAGAGTTCAGCCTGGATCAGCAGTTTCAGGACCGGCCCTACCCAAGGAATGGGGTGAGAGCGGACAATGGTCCTCCTGTGATTGTGTGGCCAAGGCTGGTGGATGGGTGTGGAGGACACCATCGACAGGTAGCACGCACCATGTACCTGGCAGAAACTCGGCAAACCCACAGAAATGCTGTCTGGAGGTGTAAAAGTGAAAGGGCACCAGTTCTTTTCACCCTGTTGAATTCAGGCAAGGTACTTGCTCAAGGGACAGATTCTTGGTTCCAAAAAAGCTGCTTCGACCTTTGAGCTGCCAAATTCCTTCCCCCATTACCTCCCATCTTTCTTTCCAGTATAGCACAGCTACTCTGAGTCATTGTTTATCTAATTTAATTAACATTTACCAGTGCCTGCAACCTAAAACACTGTCTTAAAACATTTGCTTGAAAAGCCTCCTTGTCCCAGAGCTGTCATTTTTTAGCATGATGGATAATGGATAGAAATAATTATCCTGAACAAGGTTAGACAGCTTAAATGATTTGAGTTTCAAAGAATTAGTAAGCTTAGCTAAACATCTTATTTTTCAAGACACATTAATAATAAAAACACAGCAATGACCATAATGGATTGTAAAATCTGTACTCTGCTAAAACGTACGCCGTCTCTCACAGGTAGCTGTGTCTGCAACGCCTTTGCCTAGGGAGATGTAAATCAGCTCATCATCTGATACCCCAGAAATCACTGTGTTGAAAGGACTTCAGGTAACTTTGAATCCAAGATAAGATGCTTCCAGGGCTGCAAGTGCTGGTGTCCAGTTCAGCTGGTCCAAGTGGGAGGGAAATGCATGCACAAGTCCTTGGGAGGACCTGGATCCATGGAAAGCCAGTGTTGCAGCCATGACCCCTGTAACAGCCCTGGAAAAGCCTAGAAGAAATCAGAAGGCAGAGACTAGGTGCAAACAGAGTGAGCTATTTCAGGTTTACAAAGGTATAAAGGAGGGCAGAATTGAGCTCACCTGCCTCTGCATTATTTCCCCAGCCCATAATTTGGAGTGAAATAGAAGTTTTGAATTAATCATTGACCTTTACCTTTGACGAAAATAAGAACTTCAGCATGAAATTGCCAAAAAATGAGAGTAACAATTTGTAATTGCTTCATTTCGCTCCTAGAAACCCAGGTGCAGCCAGGCCTCTGCCGTGCTTTGCACTGTGCAGAAGTGGGCTCTCCTCCAGGGAGTCTCAATCCAAGAGAGACAAAGAAAACACAGAGGAAAACAAGCACCTGGCGGAGAAGTGCCAAGCCACGTGCAACGGGACATGGAAGATTCTCCCTCCATGCCCTGCGCAGTGCACTGTGACACCTTCCAAATAATAAACCTCCTCTGGCCAGCGAGATGCAAGTGCCTGGTGTTATTCCCCTGAGTGTGGAGCAAAGGGTCACATCCTGCTGCCCATCGGCCACGGTGAGTGCTCTTGAGAGCTGCCCAGCCATCCCACAGCGACCCAGCCCCAGGAGCAGAGTCTGCCTTGTATGCTGCTATAGTCTAAACTGTCAAATGCATCCCTATGATGGAGATTTCCACTTAAGGTGGATTTTTTTCAAAATCCTTGTTCACCAAGTTTGATATTTCTGGGGCCTCCAGGCAAATTAAATAAAAACCGTCAGCCCCACAATGTCCCTTTTTCACTTCTGAAAGCAAATGAAAATTTTCTTTATAAAGACAGAGAATTTGCAAGACTCACTTGGTCAAATCCAAAGGTTTCCCTTTGACCCTCACTTTTTATGTTTTCAGATTTGATTTTTTAAAAGATCTCTGCATTGGTGTAGAACGATTTAAAATTCCGCTGGCAAAGTGCAGTTTTATTGCTCCAGAACTCGCATAAAGCTGAATGGGTGGCTGTATTTCAAGCGAGGAGCTGTGGGAGAGTGCAGCTTGCAAATGGCAATAGAGCCCAGAAATTGAACCCTAGCCTTTCTATTCAGTGCTCTTTTTATTATTAAGTCGCAGAATAAGTAAAACGTTACGGGGACACTTTAAATCTACACTTGTTTGTACAGCATCCGATGAATATGTGATGGGGAAAGGAAATGAAAAATGTGGGGATGCTGAAAATAAGGAAAAGATTGGATGTTGAAGAATCAAGTACGGTAAATTATGGGATACAGTTAAATCTCTAATTCTAACCTGAAATAGAGGAACACGGATTTGATGCACTCATGGTTGTGAGGAGTCTTTGGGATAGGTGCCCTCTCCTTGGTGGCTCTCAGGGTGGAACATCCCTGTGGCTTGGCAGGCAAACAGTCCCATGACAAGGAGGTGCCTCCATGGAAGCAGCTGGTTATGTACCAGCAAAGTGGCTTAGGTGAAGAGGGATTTGAATGGGGCAGCAAAGCTCTCACTAGTCAGTTGGGCAATAGCTTGACACACATGATGAAACGATGACATGGGGAGTTATTAAAGCTGGGGTCTATGGTGTGACTGTGCAGTGGATGAAATCCTGCTGCATAGAAGAAACTATTGTCAGTGGACTCTGGCTCCAGCTTTTATGGCTCCCTGGATCATTGCAGCTGTGTGGTCGGATGGTGGCTGGAGAGGAGCAGCAGTGAGAAAACCACATCCAAGGGATGGGGAAAACAAGGTGTGCACAAGAACCATGGGTGGTAGAGGTACTTGTCCACAAACCTGCCCTGTGGACCAAGAGGAGATCCAGCTCTGCCTTTCTGCCAAAACCAGAAACCAAGGGAAAGGAACTGTAAGACACGATGGGTATCTGCTCCTTGGCTTTCCCTTTCAGTAGCACAGCTGGGTTTTGGATGCAGTTGTGGATACAATTTGTTTCTTATGCTTGTGGATGTGTACTATGAGGCAGAGCTCTCATTATTGGGGAACCACAACCGATAGATGAATAACACAGTTGGGTGCCAATGTTAGCGTTGGCCCCGCGCAACCATCCTGTTGGTAACCTGCATTAATTGCTGATGGCAAAACCAAAGGGTTTGTTTTCCCTAGCAATTGCTCCAGAATTACAGAGTGAATCCAACAAAAGCGGTAGTAAAGTATAATTATGTAGTTTCTTTTTTTTTACAGTTACCAGGTCATTCCTGGAGATATATATATATCTATAATTAATGTGCTGCTGCTCTGTGCTGGGTGGCTGGGAGAAACCGGGCTTTGGAGCATGAAGTAGCTGCAGTTTCTTCTGTTGCTGCTGTTTTAGGAGGTGTAACAGCCTCTGCTCACCCTTCTCGGTTGGGAGGGAGCATTGCTTCGTTTCCCTGTGTTTTGATCACGGTGCTCTGGCCAGTTTTTGGCATGCCTCAGTCACCTCCTCCCATCTGATGGCATCTTTGCCTCTTGCCTGCCCTGCTTCCATGTGGCTGAAACATTTCTAGTTGTCTTGCAAGGATTTTAGCCAAACGAAGTGGCAGAAAGTAGTCTTAACACAATGAGCAGCACTGAAGAAGATGGGTAGGAGGACAGAAAACAGCTGATACAGCAGTAATTTTAAAGACGGAATGCAGAATGGATGCAGGGGATCTTCTTTGGTCCTGTGCTGACTCTTCCGCATTGTGCATGGTGTGGAGAGCAGATTGGTTGTTTTTTGTTGAAGGAAAAGGAAATTTCTCTCCAAACTTAAATTTCCCACATGAAAATCTCATGTTTGCTACCATAAAATCTGATATAAAAAGTCAAAATGCAGCGCTGTGTTCTGGGTTATTTTGGGATCACTCCAATGTGCCAATGTCCAGCAGCCTCAGCTGGATACTCTGATCTGAGAACATCATGGAGCCCCATCAAACAGAAACAGTTGTGACTTCATTTTCCTTCCGAAAAAAACCCAAAAAAGCAACAA
>WEIS01051448.1:14926-38315 GCA_013389965.1 Todus mexicanus | reverse complement strand
CTCGGCCCCCCCCTCCCGCCGTGGACGGCCACACAGCCCGACCCGGAGGAGCCCCCACCGCCGCCCCAGGCACCCGTAGCCCCTGTCCTGCTGCCACCAGCCCACCGCCACACCGTGCTGCCCCTCACAAAGCGAGCTGCTGCAGCGCGGGGCACCCGGCTCCTCGTGCGCCGCCCGGCTCGACTGCTGCAGCCGGGCTCGCCACGCCACCCGGCTCCCCGTGCTCCCCGCTGGCACTGCTTGCCGTTGTGGCTGCGGCACACTCGCCTCCACTCACGCCCTGCCCACCTCTGGAGCTGCTCGAGGCCGGCTCCTGGCTCACCTCTGCCCCGGACCGCCTGCCTTTCCAGCAATTAAAACGATAAACCCCGCCAGCAGTGCCCCGCGCCTTCCTGGGGCTGCCCACGCCACCCCCTGCCCACCCCGTGGTGCCCGTACCGCTCCCATCACCACATCCCTACCGTCACCCGTGTCACCCCAGCACCAGCAGCGCCCACGTCACCGGCGGTGGCTCTGCTGCCAGGGCTGCCCTGGTGCCTGTCTGGGCTGGTGCAGCCCTGGGAAGAAGGGCTGAGGGCCAGCGGATGGAGAACGCGCCACTTTATTGGGGCAGGGGCAGGCGCGCCCGGCAGCGGGCGGCCTCGAGAACTATCCCATGGGTTCGCGGCAGGCTCGGCGCCCGCTCGTCCCGCGAGCGGCCGGGCAGCCAGTGCGCTGGGGCACAGGGTCCTCCCTGGCCCTGGGACCAGGGCACATAAATAGGGGGGAGCAGGTGGGTGGGGAGGGGACATAAAATTGACATAAAATGTCTACACGGCATAAGTAACAATACTTAGGGTACGGCTCAGCTCAGGCACCCAGCGAGCCAGGGAGGTGCCAGGACCTCCCTCTGGCCAGGTGCAGCGCCAAGGTGGGTCAGGGGCCCGGCGGCAGGCTCCGGCGCAGCGCCTCGGCACAGCCGGCCAGGTCCATGCGCTCCAGGGCGGCAAAGACACGGTCGAGCGTGGCGCTCGTCTGCTGGCACCAGCGCTTCAGCATCTCGTACTGCTGGTCGCGGATGTGAGCCACCTCCAGCTCCACCAGCTCGATCTCGGCCTCCCGCAGCTCCAGCACCCGCATGAACTCCTTCCAGCGCCGCACTGGCACCGCGTCGATGACGGCGTAGAGCTGGCTGCCCTGCAGCAGGGCGCCGCGGGGCTCCACGGGCTCCACCTTGCCACTCGGCTGTGCCACGCTGCCGGGCTGCTTCTGCAGCAGCGCTTGGTGCTCGGGGCCGTGCCTCGCCATGCCGGGGGCGTGCTCCATCACCTGGGAGGAGGGCAGCCGGGTACAGCACAGGTTGTCCCACCGATGGGCACTGACCTGGCATGTGGGGGTGGCCACGTGTGCCACAGGGAGAGAGCTGCCTGCCGGGGCATCGTGCCGGAGCCGCTTCCTCTTGTGGTAGATGGCAAGAGCACCCAGGAAGAGGGGCCCGGTAAGCGCCAGCACAATGTACTCCAGCCCCGAGTCTGCAAGGAGGAGTAGGAACATCAGCCGGTTGGCACAGCACCACCCCGTGCCACCACCCCCACCCCACTGCCCCCGCACCTTGGCTGCCGCTGCCACCGCACACTCGTTGGCACTCCTGGCCACATGTCTCGGGGGTCGTCCTGCAAGGAGGGGGGAGCCATGGGTGCCACGCTGCACCTCGCCACGGCCCCATGTGTGCCCTCAGCTGGGGAACAGAAAGGGTCAGCGCTTACCTGTGGCACGGCCGGCACTCGCCACCCTCGGCGTAGTGGTCGGGCTTGCAGCTGCCACAGAGCGTGTCCTGCGCCTCCGAGCCTGGGGAGATGGTGGGTGTCAGGCAGGGCGGCACGGCCAGAGGCGGCACGGCCAGAGGCAGCACAGCCATACGTGGCACACCGCGGGGTGGCCAGCAGCACTCACAGGGCCGCTGGATGTGGCGCCCGGGGCAGGGCTGGCACTGCCGGCAGGAGAAGTCGCTGCAGCGCTCGTCGAGGCAGTCACGGAAGCGGCCGGGCTCACAGCCGCAGGCGACGTTGCTGGTGGCCGAGCAGTTGCTCAGCACTGTCTGGAAGGCTGCAGAAGGCAGGCGCTGAGCGGCACAGCTCGGTGCGGCGCGGCACAGCTCGGTGCGGCGCGGCACAGCACCGGGCAGGTGGCACGCCGCCAGCTCACCTTGGCGGTCGCACTCGTAGCAAGCCTGGCACTTGGGTAAGGTGTTGGGCTGGGCACGGAAGGTGCCGTCGGAACAGGCTTTGCAGACGGTGTCGTTGCCGTGGCTCGAGCAGGGGGAGACCAGGAACATCCCTGTAGGGGCAGTGAGGTGACGGGGAGCACGGCTGCCTGGGGCGATGTGCCCAGGGTGCCCTGGCAGGCTGCACGGGCCGGGCAGCTCTCACCTGCGGGACACTGGGCACAGCAGCGCTGAGCCGCCTCGATCCAGTTCATGCCAGCAGGGCAGAGATGTCGCGCAGTGTGTCTCCGTGGGCGGAAGCGCGGCTGCACCAGGACCTGCTGCCCCCGCAGCACAGCACGATCCTGGAGCCCCGGGGGCTGCGATCCACTCGCTGCCAACCACAGCGTCACCAGGACCACCTGCGGGCAGGGGGAGGGCAGGGATGCAGCAGCTGAGGCACCTGCAGCGGGCAGCCCTCGCACCACGCTCTGCACGCTGCCAGCTACATATGCTGGGCTGCCAGAGGCAGAGCCCGGCCCAGCCCAGCGCTGTGCTGTGCAGACACTGGTGCCTGTGCCAGGCAGGATGGCTGAGGCTGCACCCCGTGCCCCAAAGCTGTGCGGCCGCAAGGCAGGGAATGCCCCACGGCAGCCCCTGCGCCGCGGTTTCCCCACCATACCCAAACAAGCGGCTTCCCACTGGCAGCGCACAGGCCACGGGGTCCCTGTGCCACCTCCTGCGCTCAGAGAGCCGCTACCAGGTGTCCTTCGTGTGCTCTGCAAACAGCGGTGCCAGGCCAGCTCCGGAGCAGGGTCGGGCTGCTCGGTCACCTGCGTCTCACCACATCGGCAGGGACGAGGCAGTCGGGCACAGGAGCTGCCAGAGACCCCGCACACGGGGCAGCCAGCCCAGGGAGGTGCCGGCACCGGGTGCAGGAGGGTTAATATCGCTGGTGTTGGCTTTCCTGGGGTTGCTCTTCCTCGCAGAGGAGGCGATTTCCTCCCCAAGAGGAAGCCGTGCCCGCTCACACTCTCTCCGATACTATCGCACCTCGTACGTGCGTCCCAAAGTAGGTCACCGCTCCCCCGCCTGGGGTGCCAGGCGCTGTGCCCAGGGGAGCTCCGCTCCCCAGGCGGCCCCGGCGGGGGTGGCGAGGGGGTGCCCGCACTGGCACCCCATGTGCCGGGGAGGGCAGGGGCCCGGGGAGGGCTGCAGCGCCAGGACGTGGGCGGGGAGCCAGGGGATTCCTCGCCGGGGGCTGGATTTCCCAGCCACGATGGCCCCGATTACAGCAGCTGAATCATTTTCTATTAAACCCATCGCCAACGGCGGACTGGAAACCGCACACGGGCCGCCCCGCTCGCTGAGCCCGGCCCCGGCTGCCAGCGGCACGTCTGAGTCACCACCGAGGCTCAGCCTTCCCATGGCGGGGCCCTGCCTGGAGCGGGTGGCTGCCCCTTCTCCGGCACGGCGACCACGCGCCCCACGGGCCGGAGCCCTCGGCACAGGCACCATCGCGCCCCCGGCTGCGCGGGGAGGAGAGTCCCCGCTTCCCGTGCCACAGGAGAGCCACCCACACCCGTAACACGGCCCCGGTGAAGCCTCTGCTCCCGGCACCCTGCTCCAGGGCAGCCACCCGCCCAGTCCCAGGCTGGCCCCAGCGGCCACCACCGCCCGCAGCCCTGGCCGGTGCCCGCGGGCTGTCGGCACAGCCAGTCCCTGTGGCAGTGCCCAGTCTGCAGCCCCGCGGCTGAGCCCGTAGATCCCACAGCTGCACCCTGGCTGCGCCTACAGTCTTCATGGCCATAGCCCTGCCTGTGGCCCCCCGAGCTGTGCCACGCTGCGGGTGATCTGGCAAAGCAGACCCCAGTCCCAGGCAGCCAGCTTTTGGGGCAGGAACGAGCGTTGTTGGTGCGCTCGGCACTGGGCTTACATCACCCCACCCCAGTCTCCTCCAGCCCCCACCGTGGTACCCCGCAATTGGTGCCAGGGGTTCTCAGACCCCGGTGCCACCGGACTCACCCAAGCCACCCCCGGGCAGCAGCACTTCATCCTTGCGGCCGATGTGAGGGGCTCATGCCGGTGCGACGAGGGGACCAGGGCAGTGGGCACAGGGGGTGTCGGGGCAGCTCAGCGGCCGAGCAGGGTGCCCCGGCCCCCCATCGCCGCCGCCGGCAGCAGCGTGTGACGCGTGGTGACTGAGCACCAGCCCTCCCCACACAGGCTTTTACACCCGATAGCGGCAGAGGAAATGCTTTTTTGGAAATGAGTCCAGGGGGTGCGAAACCACATGACGGGAGACGCCGGGCATGGGAGGGACCTGTGCTGCCTTGCTGCGGGCCGCCTGCTGCCGCCCTCCCTTGCCCGCTAGCACCGACTCACCGCGGAGAGAGAGGATCTGGGGAGCAGTGCGGACCCCCTCCCCAGGGCTCTCCCCACTCCAAGCCCTGGGGCATGAGGCTGGAGCCACCCCCCCTTGCTGTGCGTCTGCCCCAGCAGGGCTCGGCTGTGCCCAGTCCCCACCCCAGCGCAGCCCAGCCCGAAGGTGCCAGTGTGGCTGAAGGAGAGGAGAGGCGAGGCGAGGCAGGCGCGAGCATGCACCAGCTGCTTTATTGCTCGTCCGGGACACGGAGCACAGCCCGGCACAGGACGGCAGCCAGCGCTGCAGCCACGGCCCCCTGCAGCTCCCGCGCTCGAGCCCGGGCACTGCCTCCTGCTGATGCCCATCCCACCCCAACGGGCAAAGCCTGCCCCAGCCAGGCCCTGGGGCCACCACCCGCCCCAGCCCAGCACCGTCCCCTCCTGCCGCCCGCCCCAGCCTCCTCCCCGTGCCGCCCACAGCACCGTGCCACCAGCACCACATCCCTCTCAGCACCTTCCCCACTCACCACTACCAACATCGTCATCCCTTCCTCACCCATGGCAGCCACCCTGCAGCCCCCAGCATCTCCCCACGGCCCCTGTTCAACGCACCAGGGGCTGGGCCCCGACCGCCAGCCCTCGTCTCTGCAGACAAGGGCTCAGCCCGAGCTGTGTGCCATGTCCGTCCCCGCTCCGGGGAGAAGCGGGCAGCTCCCTGCCGCCATGCCCAGGGCACGTCCTCGCCGAGGGGACCCGTCTGCATCCCCATTCGTGCCCCACCGGTGTGGCATCCCAGCACCCGCTCTGCACAGCCCTGGCGTTACGCTACGGTTAGAAGCGGGAGCAGCTCCTCGGTGCAGCTGCACGTCCGTCCTCACTGCCCCAGCAGCTCTCAGACCTCCCTGCAAGGCACAGAGTGGGGAGAGACGCCCTGAGTGCCAGACCTGCTCCTGGCGAGCATCCCCTAGGAGCACACGGGCAGGGGGGCACTTACGAGGCAGTCAGCGTGGAGTTGAGCAGCAGCGTGGTCCGGATCCGGTAGAGCTGTGCCAGCGTCAGTTTGCGGTGCTGTGCCGACTGCGGGTCCGAGAGGGTCCGGTGGGCAGCAGGCAGGGGGTTGCGACCGAGATCCCCTGGGAGGGACACGGGGCTCTCCACCGGCTCCTCTGGCTCCGAGAGCTCCGAGGTGGAGCTGCCGCTGCTGCCGGGAGCAGCCGGGGGGCCGGGGGCTTGGCCAGTCTCGGGGGAGCCAGCGCAGAGGTCGGAGAGGCTGCGACTCTGGCTGAGGGGTGCCAAAGGGCTGGGGGGCAGGAGCTGGGGCAGGTTGGCCTCTGACTTGGACTTGAGCACCCTGGCTGGGCAGGGCAGGAGCTGCACGGGCATCCGGCGGCGCAGCCGGGGCGAGGGGGGCCGTGGGGCCGGGGTGGCTGTGGGGGGCTCCCGGCCCTCCTCAGCCACCCCCTCCGGCTGCTGGCTGAAGTCCCGCAGGGAGGTGGGGGACAGCGTGCCGTAGGCGCTGTCGATAGAGGACGAGCGGCAGCCGCCGGCTGGGGAGGCTGCGCCGTGGGGCAGGGGTACAGGCAGAGCACCCGCTGGCAGCTCCTGGCTGGGGGTCTCAGCAGACGTGGGGGTGTCAGTCGAGGTGCCGGTGCCGACAGAGGAGCCATCCGAGGTCGAGCTGAAGGGCCCCGCGTCCCAGTCCGGGGAGGAGAGCTCGTCGCCGCCATCCACAGCCACCACGGCGAGGGTCTCGGTGGAGCCGTCGGAGGGGCTGCGGGGGCAGCAGGGTGAGGAGGGGGCGGTGTCGGGCTGGGGGTGTGCGGGGCCCCCCTCCCACTCCCTACCACTGCTGCGAGTCCGGGCTGGCGCTGTCGCGGCGCAGGACAGTGGGCGAACTGGCGGCCGAGGCGCTGCTCTCGCCATCCTCCTCTTCCTCCTCCACCTCCTCCAGGTGCCGGCGCTGCCGCAGCCGCTGCAGCAGGTTCTGGAGAGGGGCAGGCATCAGAGAGGCACAGGGCACCGCCGGGACCCCCGCCCACGCCCCGCGCCCCTCACCTGCGCGTTGCGCACTGCCTCGACCCAGCTGCGGCACAGAGACTGCCCGCTGGCCTGGAAGGTGTAGGCGGCCACGGCGCTGCCCAGCTCGTTCAGGTAGATGAGGAGGAAGGACCCTGTGGGGCAGGGGCCGTCAGCAGCGCCCAGGGAACCCCCGGCTGCCCCCATTGCCCCTGTCGCTGCTCACCTGGATCCCTGAGCTCCCGGCAAACGACCTTGTCCACCAGCAAGGGCTGCCGGACCACCTTGGTGCGCTCAGCCTTCTTGAGGGGCTTGGTGATGAGGAAGAGGTCAGTGAAGAGGAAGCAGTAGACGTCCATCTAGGGGTGAGAGTGGGGCTGTGGGCGCTGGCCGGTGCGGCGGGCGGGGGCAGGCGGTCGAGGCTCCCTGTGCCCCACAGTCCTCACCTTGCTGTCTTTACCTTCCCGCATCCGCAGGCTGCCCTCGAGGAGGAGCTGCCGGGTGTCCTCCGGGGAGGTGCCGGGGATGGGGGCCGTCAGGTCCAGCCGCAGGAACTCCTTCAGCAGCTGCCAGGAGTCCCCGGCGTCAGCGCCGGGCACGGCATGGGGTGGCAGGGCACGGGGTGGCACAGGGCAGAATAGCATGGTGTTGGGTGGCAGGGCACGGCATGGGTTGGCTTAGCTTGCTTTGAAATGACACTGGGTGGCACAGCACAGCGTGGCACAGGGTGACATGGCACGGCACGGCATGAGGTAGCGTAGCACAGGGTGGCAAGACGCAGGGTAGCGTAGCATGGGGTGGCGAGACACGGGGTGGCAGAGCAGCTCTGCTCTGCCCAGCCTACCTTGTCCACCTCATCCGTGCTGCCCTCCACCACCTCATAGGCGTCGATGCGGCTGAGGATGGCGGCCAGGCGCTGCCGCTCCTGCCGCTGGCGCATCCGTGAGTTGACATCGTTGATGAAGCGCTCGACAGAGCCGATCTGCAGCCAGGGTGGTGGGTGGTTGGTGGTGGGTTCGAGGGGCGGGAGGACCAGCCCACGCTGTGCCCTGCTGCCCGCTGCCCTCGGCCCCTTACCATGGTGGTGATGGCATCGCGGGCGCGAGGGTCGTCCGTCTTCTTCAGCACAGACTTGAGGAGCAGCGGGTACTTGGTGAGGCGCTGGTGCGGCTTCACCAGCATGTCACTCAGCTTCAGGCGGCTGCACTGCTCGTGCTTCTCGGCCCACTGTGGTACAGAGGAGTCAGCGGCAGCACCAGCACCGGCCCCGGCTCCAGCCCCCGCCCACTCCCCTTACCGTGACGTAGGCACGGAAGAGCTCGCTGTCGCGCAGCAGCGCCCGCATGTACTCCATGCAGCCCTCCTCCTCCATGCAGTACCGCACGTAGGGCTTGAAGAGGGAGCCGAACTGCGGAGCACAGGGTGTCACCACGGGACGCGGCACGGAGCAGCTCCTGTCGCGGCACAGGGCGCTCACTCACCATCTTGAAGCCGTTGAGGAAGTCAACGGGGTTGAGCAGTGCCCCGGTCCGGCGCGCCTTGGCCAGCACCGGGGCCATGACGCCACGCCACAGCTCGCGGTGCAGCCGGATGATCTCGACGATGTTGCTGAATAACCGCTCGGCATCCACCTGTTGGGAGCAAGGCGGGCGGCTGGCAGGGACGGCACCCTAACCCTGCCAGCGTGGCCAGGCTGAGGTGCCAACCCCGTCGTGTGGTCCGCAGCCTGCGCAGTCCCACCGCTCACCTCGCAGAGCAGCCCCGACTCCTGCAGGTTCAGCAGGCAGCAGAGGAAGAGCTGTGGGGACAGAGCGGGGAGCCGGTGAGCTGCAGCTGCGGTCCCCAGCCCCTCACCCCAGCACGGAGCCGCTGCCGCCGGTACTCACATCGGTGATGACTTTGAGCTTGCGGATGTAGGTGGCCTCGGTGTGCAGCAGCTCCCAGATGGCTTCCTGCTGGTGGCACTGCCGGCGCGACAGGGCCTGCCAGGCTGAGCGTCAGCACCGCGCCAGTGGCCGGGCAGCCCTGCCGCAGCCCCCAGGCCCCCAGTCCTACCTCGGCGCCCTGGATGATCTGCTGCCAGCTGTCCTCCAGCGCCAGCCCGGCCTCGTCGCCGTCCTCCTCCCAGGAGTCGCGGTCGAAGCGGAGCTGGGGCGGCAGCTTGGGCAGCCCGAAGGTGCCGTAGGCATGCAGCCGGCTCGCCAGCTGCTCCAGCTTCTCCGTCTCCTGGCCGAAAGCAGGGTGCAGAGCGGCTGGGCAGGGGCCAGCAGGGATGTACCACAGACCCCCTTGCCCTGCCCATTTGAGCCCCAGGGGGACCCGTCTCAGCTCCCCAGCATAGCCGTGAGCAGCTTCCACGCTCCCTCCCCATGCCCGCGCTCCACCTACCCGCCCGAAGGAGCCAGTGCTGGTGCCGGAGCCAAAGAAGCCGCTGAAGCGGCTGGCAGCGCGGTTCTTCCAGGTGTCAGTGCCATTGGCAGGCAGGGAGCCGCTGCCGTGCAGGGCCGACTCGGGTCCAGGGATGTTGGTGTCCCCCAGGAACTCCGTCATGTTCTTCCTCCGCCGGCCTGGAGCCTGCAGCAGGGACGGCCGGTGCCCCCGGGGTCAGCACCCAGCGCGGCTGTGCCGTCGGGATGGGGACAGTGGCACAGCACAACGCTACCGTGGGGCTGGCCTCGAGCGCCCGTGGGACAGGCAGACACTGAGGTGGCACCGCTAGGCAGCAGGGCACCCCCGGCCACGCTCCCGTGCCCACACTGACCTGCCTACCTGCATCCCGGGGCACGGGGCCCCGGCAGCGCCGGGGCTCAGGGCATCCCGAGAGGCACAGCACCCCGGCCGAGCTGCCCACCCAGCCGCGCTCCCAGCTCGGACAGCGGAGCCGGAGCCGGGCAGGCTGTGGCCGGGCTCCTCCGAAACAAAAGGAGGTGGGGCCAGCACCGAAAACCTAATTTCCCCCCTTGCCAGATAAGCTAACCAGAGCTGAACAATTCACTGCGGAGATCAAAGGCCCCCGGCTGGCCTTGAGAGCTGGGCCACGGCCAAGCAGCTCCTGCTGTCCCGGGCACCGCTGCACTGGCTGCTCTCTGCGCAGCCCCGGGCCACGCTGGGATGAGGCTGCTGGCAGCGCCTTGCCCCGGCACAAAGGGCCAGCCACCAGGCCACAGAATGTGACAAGCTGCTGCCAGCACCACCGGCACGTCCCCACGCCCTGCCACGTCCTCGGCCCCAGCCAGGAAGAGTCACCACGGGCACCATCCCCGTTACTCACCCTGTCGCCATGTCCCCCGGCGCCCTGGCTGCTGCCAGCCCCAGTGCCGCAGTGCGGCTCCGCTGCCGCCTGCCCCTGGGCCGGTGGCCGGGCACGAGATGCCCGCAGGGGGGTCTGGCTTTCTGCTGGCCCCCCCACCCTGCCAGGCCTGTGCCGGTCCCGCAGCCAGGCGTCGTAGTGCTGGACGCGAGCGGCCACCAGCCCCGGCCACGCAGCCAGCTTGCCACCCTCAGAGGCTGCCGGCGCAGGGCTGAGCACCACGTCTCCCGTGGAGCCGCTTCACCAGCCTGCTCCCACGGGGAGTGGCGGCTGCCCGGCCCCGCGCCTTATCTGGGGCCAGGGTCCACGGGGCAGGATCGAGCTGTGCTCAGCAGCTGCCGGGCGCCACAGCGAGAGGAGGGCGGCAGCCAGAGAGAGCCACGGGGCCAGGGTGAACCCTGGGGCCAGGCTGGCACTGAGCAGCTGGCGCTGTCAGGGCCTCCAGGGCTCCTGTTTGCCTTTGCTCTGCTGCCAGCCTGTACAGGGCACGGCAGCGGGGCTGGTGCCACCAGCTGAATGGCCTCGCCTAGCACAGGGCGCTGCCCGTGCACTGCCACCACAGCACGGCCAGGAGCCAAAATGGCTCTTGGGGGCTCCAGAGAGTCTCCAGCCCACACTGCACAGGCCATCCAGGAGACGCTGTGCTGCTGTCCCACGGCCCCATCTCCCCAGCAAGGATAGCTACAGGGAAATCCTGTGCCCCAGGTGCCCCGCTCCAATTCCTCCCCCTTAGGGCTGGGACTGGCACCCACCAGGCTATCGCTGCCCTCCCGGCGTCCCGGCACTGGCTCTGGTGCTGGTCCAGGCGGCGCGGCGGCGCTGGCAGGGCGCAGGATGGGCAAGCTGGCTGACCTGGCATCCCGCGCCGCCTGCTCCACCTTCAGCTCATCCCCAGGCTTGGCTGTGGGAGCACCGGCTGGTCAGAGCTCCCTGGGAGCCCCGGGGTGGCCGCGCCTCCCACCAGGCCCCCGCCGCACCTTTCACGCGCAGGTAGTGCCCCCCGAAGCGGTACGCCTCGAACTGGAGGGACAGCGGCGTGTGGGACTGGTCCAGGAAGATGTCCACGGTGCTCAGCTCGATCGCCTTCCTCTCGAAGACTGGCAGCAGCACCTCCCTGTGGGGACATCAGGCCCCCGTCTGTCCCCGCGTCTGTCCCCGTGTCTGTCCCCGCATCTATCCCAAAGGACTCACCCCAGGGATTTCTTCTTCACGGCCGGCACGATCTCCGCCTCGATGCCGACGCTGAGGTCGAACTTGAGGGTGAAGCACTCCTTGCTGGGGTCCTGTGGGGAGGAGGCAGCCGCTTGCCCAGGGGTCCCTCACTCCTGGCCAGCCGCTGGGGCCCTGGTGAGCACCCCGGGAGAGAGGCCGGTGCCGGTGCCTTACGTCCGTGTGCCTACGCCAAGCCTTCTTCTTGGGCAGCTTCAGCGCCGAGCTCCTCCGCTCCCTACAGGCACAGGGTGGGCAGGGTGATGGGGACGCCGTGGGATGGGGACGTAGAGGGGACGTGGGGCCGGGAGCTCACCCTCTGCTGTCCACCGGTCCCTCCTCCTCCTCCTCCATGTCCGAGGCAGGGCTGGTGCGCGGGGGGCACGAGCGAGTCGACATGTTTCGGGCCAGGACAGAGCCTGCAAATGGGCGTTGAGCTGAGTGCCGTGCCCACGGCCACCCCTGTGCTGCACCAGCCCCAGCGCTGCCGGGAGCGGCCGGCCCGGCTCACCTTGCGGGGGCAGGTCGAAGCGGACGTGGCCGAAGTGCATGACGCCATGGAGGCGGCTGTCGCAGAGCTCACACAGGCTGAGGGGGCCGCTGCGGCTCAGCTGCCGGCACTCCACGTGGTGGCATACCTGTGGGGACACGCGTCCAGGGACAGGCTGGGCCGATGGGCTGAGACCAGCGCGATGAGGGTCAACAAGGCCAAGGGCCACGTCCTGCCCTTGGGTCACAACAACCCCCTGAGATGCTCCAGGCTGGGGGAAGAGCGGCCGAAAAGGACCTGGGGGTGTTGGTTGGAAGCCGGATGAAGAGTTCTCCTGCAAAGAGGGTGCAGTGAGGTGAGGTTGTAGCGAGGTGAGGGCAGTCTCCTCCCAAGGAACAAGTGCCAGGACAAGAGGAACCGGCCTCAAGTTGCCCCAGCCAGGGGAGGTTTAGGTTGGAGCTGAGGAACAATTTCTTGGGCACTGTCAAGGGTTGCCCAGGCCTGGCCCAGGCTGCCCAGGGCAGGGGGGGAGTCCCCCTGATCCCTGGAGGGGGTTCCAAGCCGTGGAGATGTGGTGCTGAGGGACACGGGGCAGTGGGGCCCTGGTAGGGCTGGGGGAACGGGGGGACTCAATGATCTGAAAGGTTTCTTCCAACCCAAATGATTCTGTGCTTCTACAGGAGCAGGACACGGCCACGAGACCACGCTGAGCTGCGACCCCGGGAGGGCTGCACATAGCAGAGGAGCCGGGGGACAGCCACTTGTGCCTGTGCCACCCGCAGCTCGCCGGGTGCTGGGAGGGCCGGCCTCTCGCACCGCGGGCCCTTTGTGCTGGCGAGCGCAGTGTCCCCGCGGCAGGGCGGAGGAAGCAAGAGTCTGCGGCAAAACAATGCTCGAAGCCGGCGCGTTTCCTCCGATTGTGTGCCGGCCGCGGCCCCAGCCCCAGCCCCACCGGGCATTCACAGCGGGTTATTTTTAAACCCCCGGCTGGGCCCCCAGCGCGGTGCACAGCCCGTGACCCCTGGCCAGCGCCCGCCTTGCTGGGGACTCAGGGGGCCCTGCTCCCAGGGAACACGGTGTCACTGGAGGCTACCGGTGAGTCCCCCCTGCGCCGCTGCCACGTGCCTGTGCTGGACCCCCATCACCGCCTGGCGCTCCCAACGCGCGAGGGGCTGCTGCGGAGGAGCGAGCCCTGCCCAGGCTTGCCTCGCCACCGCGCTGCTGCGGGGAGGAAGCGCCCGTGCAGCTCCAGCCGCCCCCGCTTCCTGCCCTCCTTCCTCCCGGCGCTGCTGAGGTCAGAGCTGACGTGCTCCCGCCACCCGCGCGCTCCCCGAGGGGCCGCCGGTCCCTCCGCAGCACCCACCAGTGTCTTACCCCAGGACACGAGGTACCCCCAGCCCCGGGACACGCTGGCCCTGCCCAGAACACCCTGGCCCCGACCCTCCTCCTCTCCCCCTGCGTGGCCCAGCCCAACACCATTGTAGCCATCACGGCCATTGTGGCACCTGCAGGATGAGGAGCAGGGCTCTGGGCCACGGCCATGAGCTCTGGGAAGTGGCCACGGCTGGTGCTCACTCAGTGGGTGCCTCTGGGACCCTCAGCAGCCACCCTGCCAGGATATGGGGCTTGCCAGCACCCCTTGCCAGAGGCTCAGTCCCGGTCGCGCCCCTCGATGCCCAAACCCCTCTACCCACCTCAGCGATCAGCTCCTGGACTCACCACGCTCCCAGCATGTGGCAGCTCTGCCCTTGGCAGCTGCCCCACGACATGAGGGCGACACGATACAGCCCTGCGCCACAGCAAGACAAGCCCTCCGCCCCACGCTACCTGCTGGGTGTCATTGGGGGTCTCTGGAGACAGCAGTGGAGGGGCCCTGGCGCGTCTCAGCTGCACCCCAGGGTGGCCACAGGCCAGCGCCACGTGTGCCCTGGCCAGCACTGGCCCTGCCACCCCAGCCGTGCAAACAAAGCACAGCGGCACACCTCCTGCCCGCTCTGCGCCAGACAGACACCGCCCCTGGCCTGGCACGGGAGCCCCGGGCATGCAGCAGGAGCCGGCGTGTGCAGGTCCAGCCCAGCCCCACACCCGGCCAGCCGGTGGGACCCTAAATCCGCTGGAGCGGATTAGCCCAAATCACACCGGCTAGGAGAAACAGGTAAGCCACCGCTGCTGTGCCGTTAAATGCCAGCAGCACCGCGACACCACGGGGAACGCCTGCTCAGCATGAGCCCGGGGACACGGCTGGTGGGGGGCTGCCAGCCCTGCCACGCGTGCTCCAGGGGGCACCAGGTCAGACAAAGCCATCTGCTGCCCCTTCTCACCCGCGAGACGACACCAGGCTCTTGTGAAAGCAGCTGCCTGGCGCTGCCCCCGCCCCGCAGGACCCACCTTGGCCGCCCTCCTCTCGCCAGCGCAGTTGGGGTTCTGGCAGCACAGCACCGTCTCTTCTGGTGGGCACGGCTCAGCTGCGGGAGAGAGAGAGAAAGGTCAGTGCCAGGGTGCCTCGGAGAGCCCGCTCCAGCCCCACTCCCAGCCAAGCCTGCGCTGCGGGACCACGCTGAGGCTCCCTCACCACAGACTCAGGTTAAGAGCTTGGTGAAGTGCCGCACTCAGCCGCAGCTGCCGGCTCCTGCCTGCCCCGCAGCCCACCCGGGGGATGAAACCCCACGCCCAAGAGCCAGCGCTGTATCCCTACTGGGGAGGGCACTGAGCATCCCACTGCCCTGGGATCGGCACCCCCTGACCGGCACCCCGTGTCGCAGGATCAGACAACGTACCTGCCCCAGCTCCCCGGGGCCAGCACAGACCGGGGCTGAGCAGGAACGCTAAGTGTGCCACTTGCCAGCCCCCAAAGGGGCTTAGGAGCCACGTTAAGCTTTGACAGTTAAATCGGCCTTAGGGACAAATCCTATTTGAAGGCTTTTGTTATGTGTCGCATCTAATCGTTTAAAAATAACAGACTCTGAGCAGCAAGCAAGCGGCACAAACACCCTCTCGCGGGGCAGCCCCGCTGCGGGACAGGGATGCTCCGAGGGGAAGCCGCCCCGCCAGGCGTGGAGCCGGCGCAGGGCACGAGGAGAGGGCAGGTGGCACGGCCGCACCAGCCCCAGCCGCGAGCACAGGGGTTTCCCCCACCATGCGGCTCTGCTCTCCCACATCCCTCCTGCCAACAAAAACAGCATCCGCCGGCTGAGCAGGACCGCGGCCAAGGCCAAGGTTAGACTCAGTCTGCGGGAAAAAGCGCCAAAAAAGCTGCTGCTTCTGCCCGGAGAGGGGGAGTCAATCCAGCCCGGTGCTGGCGGCCCAGCTCCCAGCCAGGAGGCGATCCCCACGCTGCCACGACACAGCGGGCGCTGCTGGGCGATGGCGCGGGAGCAGCCGGGCAGGGCTCAGCTCGCTGCCCCCCAGGAGAGAGCCGGCAGCCGGGGCGCAGCCCCTGCGGCAGCAACACAATGGGGGCTCTGTCCCCGCAGCCGCGCCGGCCCCCACCCCCCGCTGCCACTGTTTCACTTGACCTATCGGGAATAATAACGGAAACAAGTCAGAAATTCTTTCACGCACCCAAGGGAAAGTTTTCCAAACTCACCAAACCCTCAAGGTCGTTCGGAGCGGCCAGCAGCGCCGGGCACCAGCCCTATGCCACGGCTGCCGGCACGGCCAGAGCCGCGTGGCTTGTCCTGAAGGCTGACCCTGGCAGCAGGTCACGCACGCACTAGAACCTCACCCGTGCCGGGGGAAGCTCCTTGGCAGCGAGGGCTCAGAGGGAGCCCCAGGTTCCGGCTGAGGCAGGAGGGTGCCCAGCTCCCTACCGGACGCTTCGGGGGCCGGAGGAGGGATTCTGTCCCCACCAACTCCTCTCCCCGGCCAGTCATCCCTTCCTCCTACTGCTGGCAGTGTTACCATACCCGGCTCTCCATGTGACAGCAAGCGAGTTTGAAACCGGACCGTCCTTGCACCAGAGCGCACCGCAGCATCTCACCGTTTCAGACGCCTGAGCCGCTGGTACGGGTGGTTTGCCGAACATTCCCCAGTTGCACCTGCAGCACCCCCACGGCATCATCCCTAGAGCACCCTCGCTGCGCTCCCTGCACCGTGTCCGCAGCATTCTCACTGTGGCTGGAGCGTCTCCCAGCCCCTTGCCCTCGCTGCCAGGGCTGGAGGTTTTTGGCTCAGCACGGCTGCCCGCCAGCCCCCCGCGGCTCCCCAGCCACCTACCCCCGAGCTCCTCGCCGATGTCCAGGCTGGAGCTCCAGGAGAAGCGCTCCACCACCCCGCACTCCAGCTCTGCCAGTCCGTCCGGCAGAGCCTCCAGCTCGTAGGCTCCCCGCTTCCTCCAGTACAGAAACATCTTGGGGTTGCGGCTGGGGGGACCCCCGGAGCTGCGCCTGCCCCGCCAGGGCCACCGGTGGGACTAACCGGGGGAGCCCGGCTCCTGCTCTGGGAGCAGATCCCGGTCTCCCGACAAGCGGCACATTGAGGCCGGAGCAGTGTGGCCGTGGAGGGTGCCGCTGGAGGCTGCCCAGCGCCCGCGCGGGGGGCGCACAAAGGGCCTTTCTTCAGCCTCCTACAGACATTGCACAAATTTCACTTTCCGCCGTCTATGAAAGACATTCGGCGGCGGAGACAAGACGCGCTTGTGATTAAAATAATCGGCATGAAGAGGGGGGCTGTTCAGCGGCTCTGTCGTCGGACGGCTTCTAGGGGGGCAGGAATGTGCTGCCCCGAGCCCTGGCCGCACCCCCGCACCCATGAGCACACCAAGGGCCCCCAGCCCATGTGAGGAAAGCTGGGAGGCTTCAGGGGTTCTTCCCCTCTGCTAAATCTGAGCGAACAGGAAAGCAACAGACAGCGCTGCCAACCTGCCGAAGCAGCGAAGGACAGCACCTTTGTCCCGCCCCGCGCAGAACGCTGCACAAAACTGGAGCAAAACCAAAACACCACTGCAGGGTGATCATCTGGGCTGAGACCATCCCCGCCCCCAAGCCCATCGGCACCAACAGCATCTTCTCCCCAAGGCACCACGTGCTCCTCACCAGAAAAGGAGCCAGAAAGCACAAAACAAGTCGCTGCTGCAAAGTTAACAGCTAACATATGAAAAAAAGTAAACTCCGCTTTGCTTAGTGCATCCTCAATGCTTTAAGCACCAAGGAACTGATTTCCTCCCAATCACAGCACTGAGCACACCTGCCCTCGCTGGCACGATGCTACGCCGAGGTCTGTGCTCCAGAGCCCCCAACCCCCTCGCTGCCGCTCCATCATCCTTGGCCAGCCGAGGCGGGTGCAGGGGGGCAGCGACAGCACTGAAGGTCCTGCTCAGCCCTGGGGGTCTGTGCTGGTGCTCCACTCACCCATCTCGCCCTTCCCAGTGCCTTTTCCACACGCTCCCCTGCAACTTGAACTCCTGCCTCACCCTGCCTGCACTTTTACCCCAGCCGCACGATGGCTGTTCTATTCATTTTAGCCACTGCTCGGCCAGGGTTGCTGGCCAAGCCAAGTCCTTCCTTCACTACCAGGCCCAGCCAGATGGGGATAATTAGGCCTGGATTAAGCTTTAACTCTTGCATAGCCCCGCACTGCTTCTCTCTGGCTCCAGCCCTCCCGTTTAACGTGTTCGTTTTGAGGGATGTGTTTCTGGAGCGCTAGGAAACCTCCTCACAAACCAGATAAAAGCATTCTTTGCACATGACTCATTCCCACAGCAGCTGCCAGACAAAAAGATCTGGCACCTAGCGGCACAGCAGGGCACACCGCATCCCTCCTTCCTCCAGTGGAGGGATGTGGGCACCGCAACCCCGAATGGGCACCTGCCTCGTGGAGCTGGCCTGTGCCCCTGCCTTGTTAGCAGAAATCGCTGTTAGAAGCTGGGTTATTTTCCAGTCGCTGATCCATAAAATGCCCAACGTGACAGTATTACCCATTCAGAAATGGTTGTGCTGCAGGTTCTCAACTCAGCCTGAAATGCTCACTCACCTCTGCATGAGTCCCACCAACCTCATCTTCACTCTGGAGCAAATTGCTGCACCAACGAAGACCTGAAAATAAAAGGAAAAAACCCCACATTCCTCTGGTCTTTCTCAGCTTCACAGAGCAGCACGTCTGGCAGGACCAGGCACCCCAGTGCTCTGTGAGGCACATGGGTAACAAGTTTCTCCCCCTCCACCCTGTTTTAGCCCCAATTCGAATCAGCTGGAGTTGGGCGAGTGTTTGAGCTCTTCCCACACCCACGCTCGAGGCCTTGAACTCAAACTGCAGCAGCTGGGTACGCGGCCGAGGCAGATCAAAGCCACGTCCCCAGCCACAGCGCCCTGCGCTGCGCAGGGCTGTGCTGGGCCACTCCCAAGGTGAGCTAAGCGGAGCTAAGCAGCTGACTCCCTCCCGAGGCTCCATCTGCAGCCACCCAGGGACAGAGGGTCTTCTGACTGCCCCTTCCTCCCCAGCTCCGGCCGCAGCACCAGGGACAAAGCCACCAGCAGTGCTCCACAAACCATGGAAGCTCAAGTGTTATGGCTACTACAAGGTCAGGCTCACGCCGTGGCGATGGCCCCGAGATAACCGATGGCAAACGAACTGCTGCTGACTCGGGGCAGGGACCACCCCCAGCCACTGTGGGTCCTGTCCATGGCAACCGGGGAAAAATTCCACCCAAACCCATCTTTTTAATAGATATTTATTACAAAACACCAAAATACAAACAGAAAATATAAAACATTATCAAAACCAGACACCCTGTCGTATCTACACCAGACACTCGTCCAGGGTCTCAGAGCTCTGGGGCACCCAGGGTTCCTTCAGGTGTAATCACAATCGAATGCGTACTCCCTCCTCTTGAAATGCTTCCTCTTTTTCAGCTTCCCAGACCCCAAGATGCTGTAGTTGTAATCAGATGTGACATAGGGGATCTCGCCCTCAATTCCTTGCTGGGGAGAGGAAAAACAAAACCAGACAGAGCTGTGAGAACTCGTACCTTCAAGGGAATGTGACGCACTTTCCTTTACAGACTGGCAGAGCTGACGGCTGGAGAGGTGCAAGCTACCACGGAACAAACCCTGCGCTGGTATCTGAAACACGAGAAGAATGTTCTCCTCTTCCCTGTCTCTATGCAGCAAGGACGACTTCCAAGAGAGATAACATCTGTCAATGCCCAGGCATCTCTGGGCACGCAAAAGCCTCAGAAACACAGAATTGGAACACCCTCCAGGCAGCCGAAGCTCAGCCAGCTTCCCCCCTCTTCCCTTGCCACTCCTACCTGGCCCACAAGAACACAGTTTGGGATCGCAATATTTCCAAGGAGCAGACAATTCACTAGTCTCAGGTTCTCTGGAGGCACCGGCGTCAGGACATGGTAAAGCTTCTTCTCCATGTCAACCCCTCGGACAATTCCTGAAAAAACCCACAACACAGGCGAAGTTCAGGCTCCAGACGGTTGTTTCACGCTGTGTAACCAGATGCAGCTGAAACTCTTTGAATAAACGGCTCTTGTAAACGAAGAGAAGGATTTGAGACCCATCTCGAGGAACACTCGCACTGCTGTGACGACAAAGGACCTCAAGCACAGCTTCTAACAGACCAAAATACGTGACTATTCTTTTATCTCATCGCACCATTTCAGCTGTTTTTGAGAGCAGGCGATTCCGTGACTCTGTAACCCATCCATTAGAACAGACCACGTGAGATCACAGCTCAGGGCTTCCCGGGCTCGCTCACCGAAGCCGAGGCAATCACAGATCGGTGTCTGTGTCAGCAAGACCGGCCCCTCAGTCTGGCATCTGATTTCATCTGGTATCTGGCACAGCCCGACCCAGCTGGCATTCACCGCGTACATGATGTTGGTGGGAGCGACATCAGTGTGAATAACCCTGAGCGCAACAGCGCTGAAAGGTACCTGAGAGGGGAAAACCAGAAAAAAACGTTCATCGGCTCAACATCAGCTCAGTCTGAGCTCAGAGACAAGATAAACGCCAAGTACACAAACCCCCAAAGCTCCCCGCCCACACCTACAGACGGGCATCAACTTGGCAGCAAACACAACAGTTTGAACACCAACAACTGTGCACACAGAAACACGTGCCTGCCGGACAGCCCAGCAAGACCTTCGCTCCCGGAAGCACTGAACGGAGTTATCTTTTTGCAGATTACAGAGCGTCTCCCCAGATAGTGCACGCTGGCAGCACGAGCAGAGCTGTCAGCTCCCACGAGCCGGGCTCTCCACGCGCTCCCTTACCTGATAGGGCACGAGACTGTGCAGCGGAAGCACCGCGCCAATGTCTGGCAACTGCAGCTGCCCCAGGTAGCCCAGGATGGACATGTCCCGCAGGATGCTGCTGTGCACTCTCCTGGCAAAAGAACCGCAGTGGGTCAGGGCGTGGCAGCACGCGCTCGCCCAGCGACCCACACCAGACAGGCGAGCGCGCCTGTCAGGACTACAGGATTTTTTAAGCCCACCAACCACCACGTGCTGCTTAACTTTCTACTTACGCTTCGCCTGCAATCCCCGCTCGAGGGAACTCTGGATGGACGTAGAGCAGCTTATACTCGGGAGCCAACGCGTCTCCCTCCTCCTCCTGAGAGTTCCAGTGCTCCGTGTCAGCCGTCCCCATCTGCTTGCACTTGTGCTGCTGCTTGCCCTTGGTGTAGAGGCCGGGAGCAAGGTGAACGTGCTCAGGGGTGAGCGGAGCCATGGCCTTCCAGTCGTACACGTCCATCTGAACGATGTGACTGGGGGACACCAGCCGGATGATGTCTATCAGGAGCAGCAACCCGTCGCCTTTAGGGAGCAGAGGAAACACAGTTGCTGCCACTACAGAAACAGGCCACAGTGCCATTATGGGGGGAAGCTTCATCTTCTGCCTCCAGACTCTCGAGGCAGCGCGGTGCTGTCCCTCCATGACCGTCACCTTCCTTCCACATCGCCTCCCGCTTACCTTTCACCCAGCCCATGGTGTTGATAATTAAAGGCACTTCCTTCTTGTAGGAGCTGAACACATACTTCACGACATCGAGGTACCTCTCCGTGTCCTGCTCACAACTAGTCTGTCCATAATACACCATCTTACGAGGTGTCTGCTGATGAGTGAATGGTGGACCTGCAAAAGCGAGTGGCAAACCTCCTGTGGTTTCAGTAAGTCCAGTCAAAAACCTGTCCACCCTGTAGCACCTACAGTCCCCTCTGAAACCATCTGTTCTCTTCACATGTCAACAGTCCTCGTACAGGCCATGGAGAAACTCTTCTGCCACCAGCAGGACTCCAGGGTAGGAATTTTGTTTGCTTGGGGTTTTTTATTTGTTCTGAATCACTGGTTACACACTTGTGAATTTTAAAACAGCAGTCTTCTATGACACCCTATCCAAAATCTACCCCAGCCTGGCCATATCCTTTGCAGACAGAGACCCAAATCCGCAGGATCACCAACACTGGCGATTTCTCTATTTTTTTTTATGCTCATGACAACAACCCACTTGCATCCACTCTGCATTTCTCACAGTAGTTTTGTCTACACATACCAGAAACTAGGAAAGATTTTCCTAAGGAGACCTTTGACGCACTTTGACGTGCCACAGCCTGTTCCACCACGTTGTAAGTAACTCACTCTTCTCAGGGAAGGCAGAACAGCTCCGTGCTGCTTAACGAGACTTTCACGTGGTGCTTAGATGCCCCTAGCAAAAAGCTGTGACAGCCTTTGCTTGTTTTCTCCGTGCACCTTTGGCAGACGCAGCAGCTTCCCCTGAAGTACAGCCTCTACTCAGAAACCACCCTCTGGGAATGAAACAGGCTTCCGCCAACTGCCGAGAACGGTGGAACACGTACCGAGAATTGGCTCCGTTACGTTACTTAAAGACACGCATCCAGGCGGTGTAAATTCAGTCTGACCTATATCACATTCCATATATTCAACCGAGGGAAGGCTGCAGTGAAAGAAACCCAAATATTAGCATCTACTAAAAAGAGAAACAGGGCACGACCCGGAACACACCAGAACCACAACCTGGTTTTGTTCCAGGTCATCAAAATTAAATTCTTGAATACAATCAAATCACCACTTGTGTCCCTCCTTCCCTCACTCGAGGGGGCATTAAGGAAGAACATAGAAGGCTCAGCTGCAGTTCAACATCCTACTACAACAGCCCCATACCCACCCGGCTAGAACAACAGCTGGAGGTGGTACTAATCAGTGCACAACCTCCCCTGTTAACTGGGCACCCTCAGACCAGCCACTTGAGATTTATAAACTTTACTATCTTTATTTTAAACATGCAGCGGTCAGAAGAATAAGCTTCTACACCTTGCTCTGCCAAGAATCTTCAAAGACACTAACAAATTATGACTGAGTATTTTTAAGTGTTATTTACTGAACCCTAACTGCTTGGTGCCCAACTAGCTCACGTACTCCAAGACAGCAGTTTAGTAGTGTTTCAGTACAGATTTTTCAGCAGGCAACTCTTCTGAAAGGAAGCCAAGACAAGAACGTCGGGTCTTCCGAATTTTGGTTTGTTTTTAAAAAATGTCCACCTTCTAGTCATAACAGCTTTTATGAGAATCTGGTCAGGCAGCTTTTTTCCTTCTAAATCCCATTCACTACTTAAAAACTTATAAAACAGGAGCAGACTCACCGATTCAGTAACAGATTCATCAGGTATCTGTTGAACGTCGATTTCCCAGTGTTCTTTGGACCACACACCAGCACCACTGGGACACCTTCATCCTCGGCTGGAAAAACAAACAAACATTCGCTGAAATTGACCAACTCTGTCAGTTCCCTTCCATCAATGAGTTCAGAAAAGGTCAAGGAAATCTACGAACTCCGTGGTCCAGCTAGGACATTTTAATTAAAGGGGACAAAATCTGTGGAAGAGAAACCTGTCACACACGTCGGCGTAAAGGGAAAAGGCTCCTGAAGTGAGAGGGAATCCCCAGCGCTACAGCCCAGCAAGTATGAGCTCCAATTGCTCATGCTGTTTTAAATGGTGCTGGGTAAGAAAAAGGTGGGGTTTTTCTACCTGATACAAAAAAGAGCAAAGTGAGAGTTGAGGTCAGACTGGGAAATGTCCTCACCGCAGCGAGCTGGCTGTCTGATAGGATTGGCACAAACCCACACGGGGTGATGCGTGAGCTCTGGACTCTCACGACTGCAGGGAAAAGCCCGGCCCTTGCTCAGCGTCACGGGGCAGGCTCTCACTGACTTTAACTCATGAAGAGCCTCATTAATTTCCTTTTCTGAGGCCAGCAAAGCCCCCCGCCTGCCCAAGCGCACACCACTCACCGCAGCACGCCTTGATCAGCTCCTCCAGGGCTAGGAACATGCTCTGGGACACCAGCAGCCCGCGCTCGGGGCTGCACGGCACGATGCCCACGGACGCCAGCACCGCATCTTCGGGCGTGAAGCTGGATTCCTCCTTTTTCTAGGGAAAAGGGAAGAGCGTCAGAGGCGCGTGGGCAGCCTGGCAGCCAAAACACCTGCGTGTCCCGTGCGGGAACCCCGGCAGCCGGGCCTCACCTGCGGCTCGAAGAGCTGCGAGAGCGGCGGGTGGCTCAGCAGGAACCGCGTCACCGGCGTGTCCAGGTGCTCCAGCAGCACCAGGGCGCACTCGGGCGAGAACCGCGACATCAGCTTCACCCGCGCGTCTGCAACGGGGGCACAGCGCCCTCAGCAGCGCCCTCACCGCGCCGCGCCAAGCCGCGAAATGGCGGCGGCCCCGCACCGCCCGGCCGCGAAATGGCGGCGGCCGCCCCGTCCCGTCCCGCCCCCCCCGTCCCGCACCCCGAGCGCGTCCCCTTGGCACTCACGGCGGCGCACGCTGTGTGCGCGCATGGCGGCGCGGG
>WEIS01051448.1:0-10277 GCA_013389965.1 Todus mexicanus | reverse complement strand
CCCGCCTGCGCTGCTGTGCCCCCGGTACCGGCCCCGGCAGGGGCACCGGTACCGGCAGCGGGCGGCGAGCCCCCGCCCGGGAGCAAGGCCCTGCGCGGCACAAAGAGCCCGGCCCCGGCGGCCGAGCCCGGCGCGGGGACACCGGGCGGCAGGAAAGGTGCGGCGGTGCCGGTCGAGTGCCCCACGTGCCACAAAACCTTCCTCAGCAAATATTACCTGAAAGTGCACAACAGGTAAAGGCTCCGGCCTCTCCTTCCCGCGCCTCGCGCTGCGCCGCCCCTGCGGGTGGGCGGCTGCTGGGGCTCGCTGGCCTCAGCGCCTCGTCCCCCGGCGGGGAGCGGGGGTCCCTTCGGGCTGGGGGGTTCAGGCGTCTCCACTGCCACAAGCTGCAGGGACCGTCCCGGACTCTGCTCTTGGGTCCGGGGCAGCTCAGCACAAGGAGGCGTCGAGGGGACGCGCCGGCTGCAGACAGAACACGGCGGGTTGTCCTGCCGGGCTGTCCAGAGCCGGGAGGGGCTGTGCCGGACTCCGGCGGGGTTATGGGGAGCCACTGGTGCGGCCGGGCGCGGCGAGGAGCTCCGGGATCGATGCCCGGGAGCGAAGCGGGTGGATGCAGAGGGGACACCAGTTCCTGCTTTGCTCGTCTGTGCGGGCTGACCCCACACAGGCCTGAGGTTCCGCGGGGTGCAGCGGGTGCCGACGGCTCGGCCGCGCTCCGCCGAGATCAGCAAAGCTGGAGTGAAAGGCAGCGTCTGGGCAGCCGTGAACGCTGGTGCTGGGAGGGTGTAAAAGCTGCTTGGTCCTTCCCTTCCCCGTGTCCTCGCCGAGCCCGCTGCATCTGCGCCGTGGGGCCGGCAGTGACGGGCGCTCCCGTTTGTGTTCCCCAGGAAACACACTGGAGAGAAGCCCTTTGAATGTTCCAAATGCGGCAAATGTTACTTTAGGAAAGAGAATCTGCAGGAGCACGAAGCCAGGAACTGCATGAACCGCTCCGAGCAGGTGTGCCCGGGACGCTGTCACCGGCGGTCGGAAAGCGGGAGCTGCTCTGCAGGGGCGGAATTAGAGCCTTGGCCTCGTACCAAGACCCCTCACCCCCCGCGTGGGCAGGCGTGGGTCAGAGCCACGCCCTGGCGCTGGTCCGGGCTGCGTGTTGGCCTCTGGGTTCTGCGGACGCTGACGCCGTCCCTGTCTCTTGCAGGTTTTCACGTGTTCGGTCTGCCAGGAGGTGTTCAAGAGGCGCATGGAGCTGCGGCTGCACATGGTGTCGCACACCGGGGAGATGCCGTACAAGGTCAGCAGCGCCGACAAACGGGTGCCGGACGCTGGCGCCGCGGTTGCGGCGAGGGGGTGGCTGGAAGCTGACCCTGCTCCGCTCCCGCAGTGCTCCTCCTGCGCCCAGCAGTTCATGCAGAAGAAGGACCTGCAGAGCCACATGATCAAGCTGCACGGCGCGCCGAAGCCCCACGCGGTGAGGGGAGAGGGCGGACGGGGCTTTGGGGGGAGTTACCCTGCGCGCAGACCTGGCCGAGCGGCTGGCGCCTGCTGTCCTGTGCGGCCCCGTTCGGCGCGGTGGGGAGTTAGAGCTGCTGGTTTTGGGGTACAGGCACAGCCCTCGTCGCGTTTCTGGCAGACAGACCCAAGCACTGAGCAGCACTTCGCCTTTAACAGCCTGTTCTGTCTCACGGGGTGTGCCGGAGCTGGGGGTGCTCAAAGCAGCCGCGGCAGCTGGAGGGATGGGGCGCGAGCGGGGCGGTGCGGGCGCAGCCGCCTGACCCCGCGCTCTCCTGTGGCCTTGCAGTGCTCGACCTGCTCCAAGTGCTTTCTGTCTCGGACAGAGCTGCGGCTGCACGAGGCTTTCAAGCACCGGGGAGAGAAGCTGTTTGTCTGCGAGGAGTGCGGGCACAGGGCCTCGAGCCGCAACGGCCTGCAGATGCACATCAAGGCCAAGCACAGGTACGGCGTGACCCGCGTGCTCCCCCACGTCACCCTGGCTCTCCTGGCTGCCCCGAGGGCCTGGCTGGGCAGCGCCCTCACACTCGCCCTTCACGTTCTGCTCCCTGGGCCGGTTTTAACAGCCAAGGCTCAGGAGACTCCAGCTCTGGAGTCCGTGGCTGCAAAATAGCATTTCTCGGCCTCCAAAATCCTTTAGTTTGAGACAGGTTGAAGCAGGGTTTAATGACAAGACCTTTGGGTGAGGAGCAGCAGCTCACCCCGGGGGCTGACACTGGCAGTGCCGGTGGTGAAGGTCGCGTTCTGCTGCCCGCAGGAACGAGCGGCCCTACGTCTGCGAGTTCTGCCACCACGCCTTCACGCAGAAAGCCAACCTCAACATGCACCTGCGCACGCACACCGGCGAGAAGCCCTTCCAGTGCCACCTGTGCGGCAAGACCTTCCGGACACAAGGTACTCACGGGCGCACGGCTGGCGCGGGTAGCGCTGAGCTCCGTGCTGCAGCAGCCAGGACCTCCAGAGAGCAGCGAGGAGCAGCGGGCTGCTGCTCGTGCTGTTCGAAGCCTTCCTGCCCAGCCTGGCGCAGACCGGCTGCACCGCGCGTGCGCGGTCCGTGCCGCGGCGTGGCTCGTACCCGCGCCGCTGACCTGCGGCTCTGCCCGTCTCCCCTGCCGATGGCAGCGAGCCTGGACAAGCACAACCGGACACACACCGGGGAGCGGCCCTTCAGCTGCGAGTTCTGTGAGCAGCGCTTCACCGAGAAGGGGCCCCTGCTGAGGCACATCGCCAGCCGGCACCAGGAGGGGCGGCCTCACTTCTGCCAGATCTGCGGGAAGACCTTCAAAGGTAACGGCTGCAGCACCGCGCGGCTCTCGCGGTGTGGGTCAGCGGCGCTGCGGTGCCGGCCAGCGTACGGCGCAGTGCCGCTGCCCACGGGCTCTCACTTCCCTTGGCAGCTGTGGAACAGCTGCGTGTCCACGTCCGCCGGCACAAGGGCGTGAGGAAGTTCGAGTGCACCGAGTGTGGCTACAAGTTCACGCGGCAGGTGAGGCCTCTCCTGGCTCCGGGGACCCCGTGGAGCACCCTGTGCCAGGGGAACTGACCATGGCCGGCCCCGCACCGGCCTCTGCCCTTTGCAGGCTCATCTGAGGCGCCACATGGAGATCCACGACCGGGTGGAGAACTACAACCCGCGGCAGCGGAAGCTGCGGAACCTGGTCATCGAGGACGAGAAGGCCGTGGTGGTGGCGCTGCAGCCACCCCCGGAGCTGGACGTGGGCTCGGCCGAGGTGATCGTGGAGTCCCTGTCCCGCGGCTCCCTGCCCGAGGAGATCCCTGTGCAGAGACTCTGCTCCAACGAGAGCTTCTCTACAGCCGACGTGATCGAGCAGTCGCTAATTATAACGACAACGATTCCCGAAGACTGCGAGACGTAGTGCAGCCCGTGCCTGTCCCACCTACCGAAACACGGTGAAGTGCTGGGCCGGAGCCGTGCGGCCGCGCTCGGCCTGCTCCAGTCGCGCACCCGCCCCTTCCCCTTGTCCCCTGGGCTGCAGGGAAATGACGTTGCAGTGAAGTTAATCGGGTCTCAAATGATTTAAGAGCCAAACATGAAGCTGCTCAGAATGGCTCCTAAATAAACGTACTTGTGCTGGATGAGGTGGAACCGAGTGACTCCGTGTGTAGCTGGGAACGGCTCTTTAACGCGTGCTTGCGTGCGGCCGAGGCTCGGCAGGTGCTGGGCTCCTGCCCTGCCTGAGGCTCAACACTTGTGGGTAGAACTCACCTTTCCCCAGCGAGCGCGGCTGTGAAAGGATTGTCTCCTCCATTAAATCGGTGCCTTATTTCTAATTTGTTTTATCAAGGTCCTGCCGTTTCTTTACCACGTTAAAGGTGGGGCACGACCTGTATCTTCTCACCACCGAAGGAATTTGGTTGTTACTGAGCTTGAAATACATTATCTGAAGGAGCTGGACAATGCTCTAAGCTCTTGGGCTTAGGTGCTGGGGTTTGTGTTGGTCTGAAATGACCCTTTCCAGGTTATTTGGAATCATTCCCTGAGCATCCCCGGGGTTGGGGAAGGTCCCGAGCTCACCTACGTGTCCCAGAACTGCAGCCGCGCTCTCCCTTTTCCCTCTTTCACCCACTGAGAAAGCAGAAAGTCTCCGGTTCAAAAGTTCCTCGGGCCTGGAACGAGAAACGTCGCAGCAAAAATCCGCTCTGTGATCTTACTCTGAGAGAACACGGAGGGGTTTATGTAACATGTTTTATTTAACTTGACTGCTGCAAGTAAATTGGAAAACAAACTATGAGAATAAAAATACGTTATCTGTAAATGTCAAATGCCTTTGTTTCAAAGGATGGTACTTGACTGTACTCGGAGATTCGGACAAAATGAATTTTACAAAAAATAAATACCTATCGGCGACCGTAGAGCTGGTTGGGGAGTTGGGGGTGGCGGGTCCAGCAGCGAGCGCTACGGGCTGGCACGGAGCACGCGAACGCTACTTATAGCTCAGCATGAACACCTCGGTCTGCAGTGCACCTTCCGCTGCACCTCCCCGCACACGCCGCGGCTCCAGGTGCATCAGTGCGGCGGGACGAGGCCGCTGCTACCGATGGAGCCGCCCCAAACTGCGGCTCCCGAGCACCCCCCGCTCAGCTCCTCTGCGCCCCAGCCCGCGGCAGCGCCGGGGAGGGTCTGAGCCGAGGGGCTGCCGCAGCCGGGCAAGGCCTCTCCGCCGGCGGGGTCAAGGCACTGTCAGTTCCAGACTCGGAACCCGTCCTGCAGCCAAAGAACGCGGCACCAAATCGCGTTCCGAGGCAGAACAGGTCTTCATAAAGCTGTGAGGACACTGATGCGGAGACGGGGCTCCTACGCTGGGCGACGTGGGAGGCGTCGCCCCCAAGCTGATGGGCTTTCCATCTCTGAAATTAGTTCAAAAGCAAAGTTTTCTCCTATTGTTTAAAACCAAAAGATGGGAGAAGCAAACGTGTGCCACCAACTCTCGAGCCATTGCCACACGCTAAGTTTTCCCGAAGGTGCGCTGCTTGTTTCCAGGCAAAGCCGTAACGGTGGCTGCAGCTGTTTGCTTGTTGAAGAAACACTCCGCGAGCAAACTGCAGCTTCTCCTCTGCTGAGGCCAGCAGAGGAGAAAGCCTGAGCGTGCCAGGGCACTTGGGCGAGTAGAAAGGCAAACCTTATGTAGGCCAAAAAAACCAGCAAACCCCAAACAAAAAAGAGAAAAACCTAAAATAGCTAAAACCCCTAAAATTTTCAATCTGCAACACTGGCAAACTCCTACACCTTCGCCAAAACACCTCAGCAGTATTTTCCAACCACCCAAATGCCCGGAGTTCCTGCAAACCGGAGGCCCAGTGGGTTCCGTCGCACGTCCTGCCCACGGTGAACGCCCTGAGGAAGCTGCGCTCACCTTTACCACGAAGGCTCTACACGATGCTGATGTAACTCCTTTAAAAGGGCGAAGGGATAAACGCTCACCCGCGCTGCAGGGGCCAATCTGTCCAGCCCAGCACGGGACAGCCGTCGGCAAACAGCTCTCGCCACGAGCAGCGGCTGTTCCGGGCCAGTTGGGCCCCGCTGCCGACGGGCCCGGTCACGCCAGCACGGGAGGAACGGGAGGAGGCTCGTCCCAGAGCGCAGCAGCCGCCAGCTGGGGAGCTGCTCCTCAGGGCACTCGCTTCTCCCCTCCCCCTAAAGGAGGGTGCAGCTGGGGCGATCAGAAAGGAAAACAATCGAGCTGTAAGAATGCAATTAAAAGATAAATAAGGGTGTTTCTTCTTAGAAGTAAAAAGTGCTCTGCTAGGAAGGGCTGGAAAACAAGTACCTGCAGAAGACTGAATGCTGCAACCTAAAAACCCATCGAAACAGAGGAACCGAAGGTCAGACAAGGGCAAAAGGTGAAGCTGCAGAACTCGGCCTCAGAGAGATCCCTGCTCCTTCCGGAGGTGTGAATGGGAACCGAGGGCAGGAGGGGTCACGTTCTCACACCAACCTCTCACCCTCAGAGAGCTCCTGCTCTTGGGGAAGGCCTTTCCCCTGCAACCTGCACAAGTCTGTCACCCTCTGAGGCACAGAACGGAGGTGGGGTCCAGGCCACCACCCCACCAGACAGAGCCCTCCCAAAAAGCAAACCGAAGGAGTTTGGTGGCACGCGAAGCACTACGGGGTGAGGGTGTGACCCAAAGCCATAAGCTGCAATGCTGTGGTGATGTTCAACGCTCGCTTCCTCAGAGTTCACCTCTGGGGTCTCCTCCGCGGGCAGCGCGGTGCCGAGGCCGCGTTTCCGCAAACAGTCAGAGTTTTCACTCCCTCCGTGGTCAGTACGTTTGTGTCTCCAGGCACCAGTTTGCCTCTGCCTTCTCTCAAAGCAACACTGCCTCTGGATAATGAACCCACGCTGAGCCGGGGACAGCGCCTTCCTTGGCTAACGAAGCTCGTTAAGGTTCTGGTCGTGAAGGTCTTGGCGCTGCCTGTTCAAGTTGATGGTGTTGTCCAGTGCGATGCTGTCGTCCTCCTGCGTGGTTTCTGGCATGAACTGCCGGAAGATGCTGACGCTGCCGTGCCAGAAGATGGGCTCGGGGAGCTGGCCCACCACGCTCCACGTCCGTGTCTCGGGGTCGTAGGCCTCCAGGACATCCGAGAGTTCAAACGTGTTGTCGTAGCCCCCGGAGACGTAGAGCTTCCCGCCGAGCACGGCTACGCTGCCCCCAACGTGAACCTGCGATGTGAAAATGGACACACAGAGCGATCAGAAAGGAGGGTTTGCGCAGCTGGGCAGGCGACGAAGGTGACACGCTCAAACACGCTCCATGGCAAGGGGCTGTAATCCAAAGGGCACCAGGTTTTCCAAAGGTAATTTAAGCCCATTCTTAAGACTGAGGGGCACCTGACAGGCAAGTCAGCTCCTACCTGAAGCATGGCAGGAATTTTATCCCATTCATTCTTCGCTGGATTGTAAACATCCACTTCAGCCGAGTCGTCTCTGTGGGAGATAACACACAATCATTCCTCTGCCTTCTACAAACCTCCCGCCTGGCGAAAGCCCCAGTCACACAGCCTGAGATGCTGCCGGGAGCATTTCTGCTCCAATCCCTCTACAGCTATCGGAGACCAAAGGCGTAGGAAGGCGCAGGTCTCGATGCAGCCCCGGCCTCCAGCGCGGGCTCTGCTCACAGCCCCGCTTCCTGCAAGCCTGCGTTTCACAGACCGGGCTGGCCCTGCTGCCGCGAGCTTCAGGGTCTGCAAGAAAGAATCCCTGCTGCTCTGGAGAGGCTCAAACCTCCACGGGCTCCAAGGCCACGGCAGCCCTGCCCTACTGCTGGAGTTTTTCACCAACGCCAAATTTAGACGGGCGGAAGGACTGTGAGGGAAGAGCTGGTGGGGGCAGCATAATCCCCCTCGGCCTCCCTCACCACCCCACTCGTGAGACGGGAGGTGACAGCGACAGCTGGGGGACACTTGCGACGCAGAGACGTGCGCTGCCGACGCAGGAATGCCAAGAGCACAAGGTCAGGGCAGCCGGAGAAGCGCCGCCGGTCGCTCCAAGACAGTCCTGCTGCAGCCGGATTCAAAGGCTGCAGGGAGTGTTTCATTGCCTCTGTATCTGTTGTGATGTCGGGAACGGCTGCGCAAAAACAAGCGTTTGACTTTGATTTGTTACCTGTTCCTCTGCCCTCCAGAGATCACCTTCTGGCGCCACACTGAGCAGCAGCCTACGTGCAGCACGTGAAATGGGGGGGAAAACCTGACCCCGATAAGCTCATTAACGCCGGCAGAGGCGGAAGCGATCAGAAATCCTGGGGAGTCAATCGTCACTATTTTAGGATAGGAAAAGGGAAAACCCACGGAACTGGCTCGTGACAAGTTGCCCAACAGCTCCACCGCCCCTNATGAACCGTCCAGCCCCGGGACGAACCGGCAGCCCCGGCGCCGCCGCCCCAGCGGTTACATAACGCGGGGCGCTGCCCGCGGCGGGCCCGGCTCGGGGGTGACCCCGCTCCCCGGGCCCGGCTCGGTACCGGGCCCTCCGCCAAGCGCTGCCCTCCGTCCCGCCCGCTCCGCCGGACACGTCACCCCGGGCGGCAGCACAAACCCCTCCGGTACCGGAGCCCGGGGCCCTCCGCGGACAGAGGCCCCGCGCTCAGCCCCCGCAACGGGCCGNGCTGAGACAGAGGATGTCCTCTCCTGCGCCACAGTTTAACGTTTTCTTGGGGCTTACTTGCTTATTTATAGCAACCAGGGGGATTGAACCAGGAGCCAAGGAAACCGAGAAGGCTCTTTGCAAGCAGCGCTGCTGACTTCAGCCGGATTTACACCTGCCCGTCCCCAGCCCGTGGGTTTCAGTCAGACCTCTGCAGGCAATTTTAAGAGCGGTTCTTTGAGGTCTAGGGACAGCAGCAGGAAGGGTCAGAGGTGTGGCGGGTCCCACCCCCTGCACCATCGAGGAAGCAGGGCTGTGCTTTCCCAGCGCTGTCCTCTCCTACACCCACCAACCCCACACCCTTCCCAGGGAACCCCAGTGGGGAGGGTGGTCGTCGCTCCCACTACTCACCTGATGAAGTACATGAGGCCGTTGAGCGTGACGGTCTTTGGGGCGAAGGACCAGGGAGGCAGGTGGCCGCAGTTCACGAGGGACCAGAGGTCGCTGTCGGGGTCGTAGCACTGCATGACCATGGACTCCTTGCCAGCCAGGGAGCCGATGGCGAAGAGTTTGCCCCGGCAGGAGGTGGTGGAGCAGTTGTCCATGGGGTACAGCATGGGCTGCAGGGCCTCCCAGCTGTCCACCGAGTGGTCGTAGCGCTCCGTGCTGTCAGAGGCGATGACGTAGAGCAGCCCGTCCAGGACCGTGGAGCTGTGGTACTCTCTGGCTTTCAGCATGGGAGACACCTCCGTCCACTCGTTCACGCTGGAATTGTACCTCCAGACACAGTCGTAGAGCCTCGATCCGTCCGACCCCCCTGCAGCACAGCACGCCACGGTTCAGCGGGGCGTTCACAACAGGGAGGACAATGGGGCAATGGAGGAGAGGGCTCGGCGTGGGACCGGGACCTTTCTCACATCTTCCAGCTATACCTTCCTAATACCCACCCGAGCTTCTGTCTCCCGGGGCTGTACGTTATGGAAACATTTTGGTGCTGGGGGATCACAGGAATTTCCTACTCCTTTTGCACCAAGCCCAGAAGGATTCCTCACGTGTTGCTCCTTGTCTGTAGGACTCAAAATGAGCCTCCCAGGTTTGAGTACCTCCATCTTTCTGAATAACCATTTTCTCTCCCATTTCCCCACCCCGAAGCTGCTGTGGCGCAGCGTAACCAGCGCCCGCCAGTGCCCGGCTGCTGCCGGCAAGAGCAGAGCCTTGTGTTCCGCTGGCGACTGGAGAACAAGCAGTCTTCTGTTCACCTGTGCTTGACCTGCCCTTCAAACGCCCGCCAGCGTGTCTGGCACGCCCGGAGCGAGCTGTTCTGCAGCGCCTGGTTTCCCAGGCCCGGGTTTGTGGCGGCTGCCGTGGGGCCGCTGCTCCAGCTACAGAGATCTAGTTCAGGGGAGGCATCTACGCGCAGAGTAACAGCCGAATTTTCACATCTGTGTCACCTTGACAGAGTAAGTCCAGCCCCAGCGGACTGCGAGGAGGCGGGACAGGTGCTGGGGAAGGCACCGTGACTCAGAGGCGCTGGCTGGCTGAGAAACTGAGGCACACCTCTGCCTCGAGCACGCGCCCGCCTTCTGATTCACGGGGTTCTGAGCCCCGACACCTGAAAACCCCCTCCAGCCCCTCCAGCGCCTCAGAGCGAGCGGTTAGAAAGTTCCCCCCGCGCAAGGCCTGTGACTCCTTCCCACGTGCTCAGGAGCATTAGTCATGACAAAACGCCTCCTGGACTGAGACCAGCTGCTAAATCCAGCACGGACTCCAGGAGTCCCTGCGCCTGTCTTCAGTTGCACTGAGCCCGGGCAGAGTTCCAGGCTCTGCTGCCCTGAGAAAAGCCCAGTCCGGCTGCTGGAACCCGCGTGTTTCCACTGGAAATCTCAATGCAAATCTGTGGTGACCTACCGGTGACGTAGATGTCGTTGCCCAGCGCGGCGACGCTGTAGCCCCCGCCCAGGTGCTCGGGGAACTCTGCCAGGTAGCGCCAGTGGCCGGTGCGCGGGTTGTAGCAGTCGACGGTGACGAGCTCGTCGCAGTCGCGGTCGCAGCCGCCAACAAGGACGAGGATCTCGGCCAGGCCGGTGGAGGGCCGCGGCCGCATGCGGGCACAGGGTCCCCGGTCGTGGCGGTCGAGGCGGGCGGCCTGGAAGTCGCGGGCCT
>WEIS01051446.1:0-25178 GCA_013389965.1 Todus mexicanus | reverse complement strand
ACCACTCCAGTACTGCCATTCTCCACCTTCAGCACTCTCAGAAACACTGAATTTAGCCTGCCTGTGTCTAAATGCAGTCAGTGTCAGAGCTGGGTGAAACTTCGCAATGATTCATGCTGGATCAAAAAGAGTTCTTCAGTCACTAACTAAACCCCCACATTTTCTCGTTCACAGAGCATGTGAACAGCCACCATGAGTGGTACCTGTCACCACAGACCCTGTCCACGTACAAAGATAGAGCTTTGCTGGGGCCTTGTGGACTCCATGTCCAGATCTCAACCATCAAAAATAAATGGAATTACGGTAGTATGAAAATGAAGGCATAATTTGTGGGCTAAATTCAAAATAAGTTATCCTCGGTATATCTGTCCTGCTTTCCAGATGGGGGAGTTTAATCAAGAAGTGATTGTGTAAAGGCAATGCAATCAAGTTTAAACATAGGTAAAAAAGGTTTATTTGTTTCTCATCTTCTGCTTCTGCCACAAAGTGTGGGAGCTTATCCACTCCTTCCTACCCTTTACCTCGCAGCACTGAACCCTTAGAAGTTATTAGTGGGAGGTTGTTCAACCCTTTATTCCACTGCAATTAGTCATTTTGAATGGGACAGACAACAAAGATCTCCTGTTTATTAGTAAGAACTTTCTGACAAATATCATAGAACACAAAAAAATTATGTGGCTCTTGGAAAAGATCCAGTCTTTGTCCCGTGCACAGAAAGCTCAAGCATACCTAGACTACTTCTGTCATTTAAACCATCACTTCCCGAGTAGCATACATCTCAAACTCTATAGAGGGGCCACAATATGCAAGGAAATCCAGAATGGATTAAGTTAGCGTGAAACATGCAATTACAAGATCACAATCCTGTAATAGGCAAGAAATACGCAAAGAAGTAACACAGAAGAAAGGTACTCCTCTTTTTCAATACACATCCTGCTTTATTTTCCAAAAAGGAGGGAAGAATTAGAGAGTAAGGAAAAGCTATCCTTGCCCTCTGGAATGCAGAACATAGGCTAATAATTTGTATCTTCATCAAGCAGAATTTGCTGGTGGCTGCTGAGATGGCTTTTTTGGTGAGGTTTCTTAAATGTGGGCTGTCTTTCTGTTCCTGCTGGATTGAGCTCTTAGCAACTTGGTACTTTAAGAACTTCTATTACGTGGCTGCAGAGCCACAGAACTTCTACTTTTACAAATCAGGTAAATAATAAGGAAATTTTGTTGGTTTGTGGGGTTTTGAAATCCTTTAATGGTTTTAAGCTTTTGTTGTTGTTTTGGTGGGTTTTTTAATGACTTGTATCCAGACTGCATTCCCTGCAGCTCATGAGACACGCGGTGTGTTTAGCAGCAATGCCTGCTGGAAGAGTTTCCATCTGCTGCTTGTCATTATAAGCAATGTGCTGCTATGCAGAAAGCTACGATTTGTCTGGTTGGTGTTTGTCACTGCATTCAAGAGGAAACCTCTTATCTAGAAGCTAGGGGGAGAGCTTTCCAAATTCCCTGTCTTACGCAAGCCAGCTAGAGCTTATCACTCCCCATGTGTCTTGCTCTGTCCGTGCAGTCCATCCATTTCGGGCTCTGAGCAATTCTGTTACTAGAGAAAAAAAAAGTATCTGGGGTTTTTTTTGGTATGGGAAAGAGGGACCTAACTTTTGTACTGTGCTTTTTAGTAGACCTGTCAGGTTCCAACAGGCTGAAAAATTACTATTCAGAAAACCTTAGGATAAATAACACAGTAATTTCCCCTGCAATGTCCTACCCTTCCTTTAGGCTGGACAAAAATGTAGCTGTGCTAAGTAAGAATGCTCAAGAGGGATGGGACTTGGGTGCAGGGTTTTTAACAAGTTTATTTTTAAACAAGACCACTCTGGCAGGTGGCAGCAGGTTCCCCAGGGGTACAGCCAACATCACACAGGCAGAAAGATCTACAGCCAGACAAACACCCCTCAGACAGCTGTGCCCCAAAAGGTGTAGGTGGGAGAACAGAAGGCAGCAGTCTGAGCCCCTGCATAAGGGAAAGCTGCCACGTCCTTCACTTGAGTAATTGATTCTCCTTACCTAAGCCCAACCCTCCCCCCAAACACACATAAATGGAGAGGAAACAGGATCCAGCCTTCCCAAGGGGCAGCAAGTATCCTTGTAAAACAGGGTCTTTAAGGGATGAAGGATAAGAAAGTCATAGGGGCTCCATCTGTGCAATAAAATATTTCAATATACTCTGGGACCAAATCAATAACTCTTCATTTAAGCCAGGCCCGCTGCTCTTTTCCTTTTTATTAATATTACCCAGTATTAAAAAGCCCCAAAGTTAGTAATCTAGCTAGCTTGTCTGGCTTTCTACCCAAGTGAGCCATGGACCTCCAAGGCAATTCTAAACGTCCTACCCCACCAATTCATGCATCAGTTTATCTGCCTACAGACAGGACAGAAACCTCATCTGACTGAGAAGCAGTGACTGTGCAGAAGGGCTTTGGATAGGTGGATATTGTGTGTTGGAAGGACACTGAAAGAGGACTTTTAAAAACTTTGCGTCGGTAGAGGTATGGTGATTAAGGCAAGCTGAAGATCTGCTCTTTTTGATAGTTACATCAGGGACACTACATCTAGTTAGACTGGATTTTCACCTTATCTTTACTGTTGTTCATAGACCAGACCCTTCTCTGCTGTAAAGAAACACAGCTCTCTTGGTTTGGGGTGGGGTTTTTGTATCAATTGAAGATTCTGACAGAGTACATGAGAACAAGGCTCCAGGCTCTTGTACTGTAGGATGAAGGGAAAAGGTGTATTGCAAATTCTAGGACTGCTCCAAGGGAAACGTGTTCATTTCAGGAAGCCTCCTGTTGGCTTGGAAGTCACCATTTCTAGCTACAGATATGTTTCCAGGAAAATAGCTCTCATTATATCAGTTTATGTCTTGAAGGCTCTTGAATGTACTTGATTTTGTTCACTTTCTCCAAGGGCAAGTTCACTTTCTCAAAGTGCAAGTGCAGCCTTTCCACTTACAGCAGTCATTTTCTTCTTGTACCTGCTTTGTTTTAAAACCTGGCTTTTCTGGGAGACAAGATAGAAGGTCAGATAACATGTTATTTCCTATAATTCAAAGTTTAAATGGGGACAGAAATATTCTGTGTTGGCTACTGCAGGAGAACCAGCATTCACAGCTCAAGTCACATCCATTTAAGAGAGACACCACCAAACAAGTGTCATGCTTACTGTTTGGCTCCCTTTTAGATTGCAACCTCTCAAAAATTCATCCTAAATTGAGTTTTAATCTGCTTAATGACTGCTTCAAGAGTGAGCTGACTAAGGTTACAGAGACATCACATAACAGGAGGTTCTTTTTTATGATCCTTACACGGGAAGATGTTGCTGTAGAGCTCAGGACAAGAGAAGGGTCCAAACTAGAACATTTGACTTTGAAATTCAAATATCCTGAAGCTTGAGGGGGATTCAGTTCTGGGATTTTACCTCCTTCTCTCTTCAGAACTACTTATAAATTTTAGGTTCTTTTTTCTAGTGCTGTAGGCTTTTACTGAAACATTGAGAACTGGCGTTACTCTATAGACAGGATTTCCAAGAACATCATAACATGAGGAGGTCTTTCTGTTACAGAGCACAGGTTGCCTGAACAGAAGATACTGTGCCAGCTGCTACTGGTGTGTAGTCTGCACAACACAAAAGGGGATTCTTGTCACTGAGCCAAGACACTCACTGCTGCCAGTGCCAGCTCCTCCTCCTTGCCCTATTCCTCTGATTTAAGTCAAGGCTTCCAGGTCTCATGATTTTTTTTATGTATGCAGATATATCCTTCTATTTGCAATTCTGTCTGTCATACATCACTCTTAGAACTGTTATGCCAGACATGGATGAGATAAATACAGTCATTGTAAAAGTTATACCAGATTTGTACCAGCTCTCACAGTGCAGGTGAGCACATGAATGGCTCAGTTGGACCCTGGAGTTAAAGAAAGAAAAAGTTCATTGTCACTTTTTATCTGAAGAAGCATTTTCTAAATTGAAATAGTTATATTGCTAAGCTGTTTAGACCGTTAAATAGACTTGGACAACAGAACCCAGCAACGTTGCCTGTTTATAAATTTACTCAACCATGTACTGAGCCATGTCCCTTCTAAGTTTAACCAAAAAAAAAAAAAAAGTTATGCAGTTGCTTGCTAACCCCTAATGCATTTTAATAGTAAGCAACCCAACCGATTTCTTTGGCTGCTGCTGTATAAAGTGAGATCACTGTTGGCTGCAGATGCACTCTAGAGTAGGACTGTTGAAGAGTGTCTGCTGATAATAAGGATATCTATTCACAGCTGATAATACCAGTTAGCACTTCTGTAGTACTTTCATGCAGACTCTCAAATCACATCACATTCAAGTAATACTTTTCAATCCCTTCGCCATACCAGGGAGACCTGAAAGAACTCTTGGGTCGCCCATATAATCAGCCATACCGTGTAGAAGCCAAGGAGAAAATTCCCTGACGTTAACTGGCCAATGTTATACATTTTATTACGATGCTTCCAAACCACCCCTAATATTTTCACAATATTATACTTTATAACTTTTTGCACGGATCTGCCTGCTAGAATAAAAAACACTTTAAGAGATTCAGTACAGTGGAAAGTTATGTTCCACTTACAGCACATTAATCAGTGTGTTTATTTAAGCCTAAATGCTTGAAATGTGCTTGCTTTATCAAAAGTGTGCTGACTGCACTAACAGATGCCTTTTTCTGGAAATAAAGCTCCGTAAGTGCCCTGCCAGCACTGTCCATTCTTTGTACTAATTATGGGCTCCTCCCTAGGGGTTGGAAGTTTCTTTTGGTTTGCTTCAGTATCCAGTATTTCAGATGCTACACCAAACCACCTGTGCCTGCAAAACAGATAGAGATCTCAGGCAAACTGGTCATCCTTCATGATCTTTCCATTCTTTCTGCTTTGGCCAGAAATACAAAGCCATTAGTCTCTTTTGCACTACCATGGTGCACAAGTCCTGGAAGAACAGCGGCATTCAAGCCTTGAAGGATGTAGTGAGGGAAAAATGCAATTGAAAACCTATTTTCTTTTTAATTGGCTTCAGAAATTGTTTGAGCTCTGACAAAATTGTACAGTTTCTTCATTTTGTTTAACCTGCTTGCCTGAGCCTGTGGTGTATGGCTAAGGACTGCTACCTTTACAGATGACGGAAGAAAACTGATGCTATGTTAATTAGAGCATTTCTGTGGCTGTGCTGACAGAAAAGTAGATCTAATTGGGATTTTGGTCTCTTTTTTTGGTTTTGTTTCCAAAAATGGTGATTTGCCTAAAGAAGAATTTTGCAGGAATGTGCTGGTCTTGACAGAGGTGTCATTGAAAAGGTTTCTTAGAAACATGATGGTATTTTTACCCAGAGTCACTCACAGAGCACCAGACATGAGTATATTTCCCATATGCTCAGTGTGCTCTGATACATCAGCCTCTCACATCCCTGTGCAACTGACCTACTGCTCCTCGTCTTCTGTTTCTTATGCAAATATTTGAATGCTTGTGTTTCCTGTTCCACAGTAGGATTAAATCTCCTAGATAGGGAAAAGCACTTGTTACCTAATGTTACTGCAGTGGGTAGTACAAGACCTCCGAGCCAGCCAGAAACCTCAAATCCCAGCTCTTTTAAGGCATGCCCTGTATGCTAATAGGGCTCAGTAAGCTCAGCTTACAGCATCACTGTGTTTGCTTCAACACCACAGCATTAAAGTCTTTGTACTTAAAGTATCATAGAGCCTTTTCTTTGTGCTCCCAGCACACTACTGCAGTGAAGAATGTGAATTCTGGCCCACAACCAATGTTTTTCTCATGAAAAGTGCTAAGGGATCGTTAGGGTCCACCCAGACCAGACAAAATTCTCATTTTTAAGGCTTCATCTGAAACACCCACCCACTGTGAAGCTGAACGGGAATGAATTTATCTCGAGGAAGATAAAGGCTGAGTCAGCCCAGCTGGGACTTGGACCTGTGGTTTAGAGAAAAGTTAGGCACACCACATTTGAAGGTTAAACCACTAAGACATCCCCATGAGCTAAGGTAAACATACCATCATTTACCCTTCCTATCTTTTGCTTGCCAAGCTACGTATTATGTGCATAGCAAAATATGCATATAACTCAACTACTGGAACAAACATGGGAGACTGGAAAAAACCCAAAGCACACTCTAGCTAGCTACATGTCCAGCAGAAGTGCACCCTTATTCTCATAAAAGGCAGATCAACACAGCCATAATTTCCTAGAAGGGTCTTCCACAGATTGAGTTTGGGCCCCTGCCCCAATCCCACTCTTTGGGTAGAGCAGACTCCTTTCCCTGCCGCATGCGATAGCATAACACAAGCTGCTTCTTTGTCTGAACTGTCTGATGGGGAAGACAAATAAGAGCTAGGAAGATTGTTCTGAAGGGAATACAAGTCAGCTACATTTAAGCCTACAGAAGAGAAGCTGTTCAGGCTTAGAGCCTAACATAATAACAGGAGGAGAAAACAGGTCAGGAGCCATTGCCCTCCAGAAGCTCAATCCTACTGAAGTCAAGAGGGAAATTATCATTAACTGGAGTGGGACAGGAACTAAGCCTTGGAGAGAGAAAAGGAGAAGTACCTTTAGCAGGGCTGCTTTTCTCCACATTGTTTCTCAAAGCAGCGCTCCCGCCAGCAGCTGTGTTTGCTCTGTCGAGACTCACCCATCCAGGGTAATTCACCTTGATCTCATCACTGAGGAACTGATGGGGAAAAGAGGTCAGGTGGTGCGAACCATGAAAAGAAACAGTATCCACAGACGGAACTGCATTCCCATTTTTTCCATCTGCCTTCTGATACCCGGGTCTTTCAGCCTTAATTCGGGAACCAACAGTGGTGATGTTCTGGTGCAACACGCTTTGAATGCTCACTTTCACCCTATGTCTCTTTACCCACTCCATCCACTGCACCACCTTGTCCTACCTAATTTATTGTCTGTGCATCAGGTCCAAAATGCTTCAGCTCAAGAATATCAAATGTGCTGAATAATTTAATTCTAGTTCGACACTGAAAACAGAACTTTCTTTATTTTTAGGAAAATTATTAAGTTCTAGGCTTTGTTTTGGTTTTGCAAGACCTTAGTGTCCATTAAAACTGAGTATGTTTTCCAGGTGCATATTTTCCTCTACGAAAATTATTTCTTCTTTGAGTGTGTGCTTAAGAAAAGTCTGTAGCTCCAGCTCTGCCCGCAGGATCCTTTCTCTTTAAATGTGCATGAATATGTTTGCCTTGGCTGTAGAGACCAGGCAGTATATAGGACATACTCTGTACCTCGTGCTTTGCCAGATGAACTTCAGCAAGTTCATCCCTTACCTTAGGATTCATGTTGCTAAAAGTGAAAAGGGGATAATATGGAAGAAAAAAGCTGTCCAAACTCATTACAGAGCCACCTGAAACCACTGGTTTAAGGTGTTAGAGTGCACATAATCCCCAGTTCTCTACCAGGTCATGAGCTGCAATACAATATGCATGAGAGCTTGCTTGGTTATTCAAGATATACGTTTGCTTCATGAACAATGTAGCCTTTCCCCTAAAAGCCCCATATTTTGCCTATCTTCACATGTTGGCATGAAGCAGGAGAGCAGAGAGAGGATGAGATTCACTCCCAGTTATAGAGAAAGCCTGTCTCAAAAGCTGGACCATTGCCCCATCTTCCCATCCCTGAGCACAAAAACTGTGTTGCAAAGGGACCAGCTCCTCAAGACACATGGGAAAAGAGGATCCCTTTGGACAAGGCAGACACTCCACTCATGGATGCAGAGATGGACAAGTTGCCCAATTCCTTATCACTCTTTCTTATCTTCCTTTTGAAGGAGAGGGGTGGGTACAGCAGCACAGAGGTAGCTCCAACACAGCCCTGATCCACCACTTCCCTTCAGTGGTGTCCCTGTGGTTGGGTCCTGCAGTTCACCACCCTCTGGGGTATTAAAGTCCACAGCTTCACTAGCCCTCTCGGTGCTAATTTGTTCATGTGCAACAAACTGCAGAGAGCTGTCAGCAGGGGAAAGGCCATCCTGAACAGCCTCTGCGGAGCAAATGTGCTGCCCAGCTGGCAGCTGCTGGGAGGTCAGGTTTCAAAATCACCTGCTCTGGCTGAAAACACAGGAACTCGCCTGTCAGCCACTGCCCAGCAATTACTCCAGACTCATCTGCACCTTACCTGGCTGCATCCTAATTGAGGTTTAACAGGTTTTATCTTGGGTGTTTGAAAAATAGGCTTCTCGCGGTTAAGAATTGGGCTAATTAACCTGGGTCAATTAATAATAGCAAATGGTTTACACTCCACTGGAAAGTCTGGCTGTGCAGGTTAACTAGCCACAGTCATACACAGTGCACATGTCTGAAGGAGCCTGGCACCACCCGGGTCCACCAAAAGAAGGCTGAAAAGGGCAGCTCGCTAAATGTGGCTGCGAGATCGAGCACCATCCCTTGTGCAGTTCTCAGGTGTAGCGAGCCAATAACTCCAGCCCCCAGCAAACCCAAACTGAGCAAACGCAGCATTGAATGTTGCCTCTGACAGATTGCAGGTCAGACTCTAGCCTTTCTTTAATTCTATTTGTTTTTTAAAAAAAAACCAACAAACCATGGTCTAGGACACTTGCAAAGTGAGCAGAGAATGGGAGAGGTGTGCTCTCCTTGTTGCTTGCTACTAATAAGAAAAAGATTTCCTAAGTATGAAAAGCATTAGTCTCAGTATAATGTTTCTTTTATGAAAGCATCTGTGATTGCAAGAGAACTCCGGTGTAATGCTAACACAGAAGCAATGACCAGAACAAACTTTTAGAATAATGGCTCCAAAGACTTTTCATGGCTTGCTGTAAAGTATTTATTAATTTGGCCAAGAGATGGCCATGTGCCATATCCTGAATCTGACTATGTCTAAGAATTTCCCTGGATACTCCCTGGAAAGATTTACCATTCCCATCACATGATAATGGAACAACCCAAAAAACAGATCAAAGATGGACATTTTCAGAGAAGAAAATACTATCTGAGACTGCTGTCTTCCTTACTTAGTCATGGCCACGTATAGCAGACTTAACTCTGGCCTTCAAGTTGCAGTTGGGATTTTATTTTTTCTGGAGTTGTTTGCAATCTGAAAAGACATCCAATTTGCTAAGCAGAGGCTGTTTGTAACTGTGGGAAGCAGAACTCATTTCTCCACTGAGGTCAATTCTTCTGTGCCTTCACTCTAACCACTCCTTGGTTTGCTGCTATTTTTAATTGCACTGTAGCTAAAATAAATACAATGCTCGCCTACAACAGAAAAAGGAACAACTTCAACCTCCAAAATGGAGGTAGCTATTGTCATTGTAATTTGTCGGTCTGTGGGAAGCCCAAATCCTCTTGACTTTTTTTGACCACAAGATCCTCCCCTTTATGCCCATCTATGCCTGCTCATAACGGAATATCTCAAATGCAAACATACCAGAAAGAGCTGCTTTAAATGCAGTACTTCTGTGTGCAGATTTACAGTATCAGGCCACTTGGATAACTTCAACCAGTTCCATCAATCTATGATCTATCATCCTCCCAAAAGAGACCTCACAGAAAACATTAAGTATTCAGCAATATATCAGCAAAGCTAAAACTGTTTCGGTGTAATAACATGAATCACTCTTTGGCCATATGCTCCAGTGTCTGACACTTTCCTAAGAAGCCTGTTGGAATACCATGGTATTTACAGCACTAGGAGATATAACTGGGTTTGTAGTGTGGGTATTAGATGATAAATTGTTAACTATAACCTTGCAGAGCTGTGCACTGTAGAAATACTACAAACTGACTTTTATGTTGGCAGCTTTTCCAGACTATTTCCAGAGGCCCAGTAAAATCCTGCAATACTAGGTACCAGCAGAGCCTTAATGACAGTAAAGCATTGGCACTTCTGCAAAGAGACACACATCCCTCTCCTAAATCCAATTTCTACGCGCTCGAAATCAGAGCTGTGACCACAAAGGCCTGGCAAACAGTACTGGTGTTTTTCCATACTCCCACTGCTCACTGAATTTTTATTTGTTATCTGGTTTGTTTATGCTTTGTTGTAATAATCACTAGCCCCTAATACTTGTCTTAGAAAGGCAGGAGCATCTCACCTTTATGCTTTACTGAGTTGACCCTAGCATGAGTCCAAAGTTAGTAAGCTGAAATCTAGGCTACTTTTTTATTAGAGTTGGTTTTGTCATTACTGATACCACCGCTGAAAAACAAGGCAGAGTTAAACGACCAGTGAGGAACACTTTCTTTTTCTTAATATAACACCGTTCTACAGGGATTTGGAAAAGGATTTAGATGAGTCGTGTACGGTAACAGTACTTTGGTGAAAGTTGTTCATTACTTGTTTAATAAAGATCATGTGCCCTGTTATAAGCATCAAAACTGCAGTTCATTAATCTTGGGAAAAAATTTCCCTCCAGTTCAGATCTTGACTGGAGGTGGAGGGAAGGGGGGCAGGGAATGTACGTTGAGGGTTTTTTCCACTTTCAGGAGAATGGCATGTTCCTCAGGGAGACAGTAAATTGAAATTAAGGCTGTTTCAGTTGGCCTACAGGATATGCCTGCAAATGTAGACATATCGAAATGGTGAAAAAGTCTGTCTGTGCCCATTCATATAAAGTGAATGGGTTGTAATGTTCTCCAGCCCTTGGGAACGGTGGCTAGATTGAGGAAAGAAGGCAGGAAGAATGAGATGGATTTGACATAAGTATATTTAAGTGCACTGAAGGCTTTCTCTCCTCCCTGTGGTTTAATGGTATATTCCACTGGGGTCTACAAGGAAGAAAGAGAGTGAATCCCTACAGCTTTCCTTTTTAAGGATAACAAATCTTAAAACAGGTGTGAGCACAGAAAGATCCTCTTACTTGTTGTTTTTAAGTCCTTCTCAGCCAGCCGGCACTCTGTGTGTATTATTATCATTCCACTGAGTGAGAGCCGGGGAGAGGGGACCAGGAGGGAAAGAGGAGCTGGAAAAAATAAATGACTGCAAATGAATAATATGAACTAAGTATGCCGGTCATGCTCTATGAAATTTATTATACTGTGGTTACCAAGAAGACATATTAGCCAGAGTAAAAAGAACAGAAAATAAAAGGTTGCAGTGTAGGGAAATACCTTCTTGCCTCTTGGCAACATGCAAAACATGGGAATAAGCATGACAGGAGCTCAGGCTGATGAGCAGCTTCCCTAGCTGAGGGGGCAGGCTTAGACTGTCTGAGCACGGAAAGGTGTGCTCTGAAATTGCTTTCAACAAAATATCAAGTGTGTGTGCATGGGCAGTGGGGGGACTCCCTTAGATGTTGTATCAGTGAAGCAGTGGCTTTCCCCCATGAGCGTTGATCCTGACACTGCCACCTCCAGGTGGGGCACAGGAGAGGCAGGGGCACTATCTCAGTTTGTATTTTTAGAAGCCATTAGTGAAGTCATCAAAATGGCATGGTCATTAACCAGGACTTGCTCTCCAGGAGTCCCACTTGACCTTCACCCTGCTGGAGATTTCCAATCAGATACCTGAATGTGGATTCCTGCTTAGAAAGAAGGTCTAAGCACTGTCTGGCATCTCTGCCTCTTCTTTCACATTCCCTACCCACCTCCTTTGGGGAAGACTTGGGCAGACAGAGCAATCTCCAGTTACCACTTTGAGGTTCCTATCAAGGTTTATGAGTCCTTCTTGCCTGCTGGAGGGTGTTGTCTGAAGTCAGGAGTAAGGAGTATTAAAAGCTTAGTAGGTCTCACTTAGTCTCTGGGTGTCCAGCATTTTCTTCTGGGATATTTTGCCACAGTTCTCATAATCCCGTTGAGGACTAAACTGTCAGTGACTTCAAGGATAGTGATCAGCTGAACCACAGGAGTTCACAATATGGTAACTCTTGATAAATAGGAAATAAAATTAACTTTCTTACACCCATTCCAAAGTGTTTACTAAAACGAGAATAAACCCCAAACTCCAGAGCGGGCTGCCCCAAGTGGTTGGAACTTTGAAACTTGGAATGGAACTTTACAACTTTGCCCGTGTGTTTCTACCCCCCTTTCAAAAGTCTGGAAACTTTGCAGAGGTTTCCCCTTATAGTTGTGAATTTCACATGGAAATATAATGGTTTCATCAGGAGTTTTGCATTTCAGCTGTAATAAAAGAAGAGATAGGAATCAAAGACAGTTGTTCCAAGGGAGTGGAGTCTGTAGTGTATAATTACAAGTCCCTCAGCCAAGGGCAGATGCTTGAACTATTTCAATTCTTTTATTACTTTCTAGAACACAGCCGGTGAAATGTTGCTAACGTACAAGACTGCAATCGCCTCTCTTGTTTTCCCTGCTCTTTTTCCCTTTTGTTCAACTCTTGGACAGTCAGGGAGAAAACAGTGCTCTTTCCATGGATATAGCCCAGCAACATTATTCTTCAGTGAAAAGAATTTTCACCTCTAGAAAGTTAACACCATTTTAATCCCAGGTAAGATTTCATGGGTTCACCATGAGCTATGTGAGAAGTTCTTTTGGCTATGAAGAAGGGAGACCACCAAGATTACCTTCAGCCAGGCTTGAGTGCAAACCCTAGGAAATATGTCACAGAAGCTAAAAACATCAGGGTTTTTGGATGCAACACTATTTTATTACGCATAATCTCTGCTTAATTAGTTGGTCTCTCTGCTACCGTTGACACAAATATAAAACAGTCCACCTGTTTAAATTTCATTGTTGTTGACACAAGTGGGAAGGGTATTCTGAGGCCGGGTTTCTAATGAGGATTTGTCTTAGCCCACTAAAGTGGACCTGGATTTCATTTCTCTGGTTTGTTTCAACAGTTGTCTCCATTACATGCTATAACTCGTGCATGTAGCTTTTTCAACCTGGCATAAGGACAATAGGTAATTCAAAATCTATATTGTCCCTGCACCCTATAATGGTATTACAATGACAATTTTATTACTCTCATAAAATTTTTGCAACTTCCCCACAGCACATTGTAATTTCACCAATGGCTGTAAAAGGTCTTAAATTATATTTGTACAAAATTGAGATGAATGGGGTTAGTATTAATGCATTTCTCATTGTGTAATAGGAATTTTTGTCCCTTTCCTTTTGCCAAGTGTGGAGAAAAAGCAACTCAATTCAAGTATTTGTCAACTCCCATTAGAAACATTTAATACCAATAAAATTTATGGATTTAGTTTCCAAAGGATACTGCCAGCGAAGTTCATGATTACTAAATCAGTACTTAAATACAACCATTGTTCACCTTGTAAATTTATATATATCGTTTGACATATATAAAGTGCAGCTTTGGAGGCTGAGTCAGCAGTGGAGGAATTTTTTGCTTAGTGCAGGCTTATATAATAAAAGAAAACGTATTACCAACAAAGCAGCAACGATACAGAAAATGTTCCATAGATGTTTCCGAGGAATGGTGGGCAAAATGCAACCTGAATAAAAGAGCAGGTGGAGCTTGCTCTGTTCCTCAAAGCAAGGTGTTGCAAATCATGCTCAGGTAATAAGGGTGAGTGGGGTTTCATAAAGTTTTTTGTGCCACCGCCTCCTGATTTTAGAGAAAACAGCCTACATAAGGGTAAAGTAGTGAGGTGTGAAGTGCTAGTGGCCTTGTGAATCCAGTTACCAGTTTGAAGTTTCAGCTGCCTGGTCAGTTATCTATATGAAAAAATCTTGTCAAATTGAACACGCAGTGAAGTCCTAACGCAGCGAAGTGTGAAGGTACAGTTTGAGTTGGCAGGAGTCCATGCAGCTGTGATGAAACAGAAAGGCAAAAAAAAAAAAAAAGATGGCATCAAGGGAAGGGTAAATTCTGCTCTTGACATCTTCAGCACTGAAAAAAATATTGCAGAGGAGGAGAGCAAGAAAGATGAACATCTTGATTTTTATTACATGTAAGCACAGCACCATTTCAGAAGCAAGAGTATGAAAACAAGGTTTTGTTCACACTCTATTTTTGCGTGTTGTTTTAGTCCTTTCTGGAGTTTCTAACTGCAGGCAAATCCACCTGCAAGGCACTAATGAATTTATCATTGAACAGAGAGTCAAAGAAAATTTACTCAAATAGACAAACTTTAGCAGAAAAAGAATTGGCTCAGACGGGACAGGAGATTACTAAAAATACAGAGAGAGCAAAGCCCATTTTATTTGCAAGAGAATCTTCTGCAGACTTTTTGTGTTTTCAATTTTGACTACATTTGTTCAGCTGGCTGCAGCTTTTGATTTCTGAATGTTTTGATATTCTCTTAGTATTATTTTGGATAATAATTCCAACTTGTCTGGCTAGGACACTCCGGTTTTTTTTCTTTTTGTTCCACACATGAGGAGAAAAATAATTGATGCTGTAACTCCCTGAGGCTCACTGAGCGCCTGGGAGAAAAACGGCAAACAGCATTTCATCTGAAAAAATGTTGCTTGAATGAAAAATAAAAAGCTGAAGCCACATGTTTGGAGCAAATGTGCTTTAACTAATGGATCCCAGTGTATTATTAACTCACAGTAACTCATAAATATGACAAGTGTTTTTTTCATTTTACACCAGCGTCCAATTAGAGTCAAATGACAAACCGTCATTTGTGGCTGAGCTGGTGTCCCTGAACAGTACTTATCTCCTGAAGGATTGTCTGCAGGCATGAGCCCAGGCGGGGAGGTGAGCAGGGAAGAGGGTGGCAGGAGCAAGCTGCGAACACGAGGAGACATTACAGCAGAGCTCTTGCACACGAGGTGAAGAGCAGAGCATCGTCCATCACGGTTCCTGGAGCCGGGACCTGCAGCCATAAAGCTGACAATAAGGAGTAGAACATAAGGCTTTTGTGGTGAGGCGGGGAGCAGGGAAGAGTGAGAGGGGAAGGACTGAAGAGGGAATTTCAGAAGGAAAATTGCCTGACAAATTAGTTTGTATTTTCTGTTTTCATTTCTGACACGCGGAAGGAAATGCTCTGTGTTTTCTTTAGGAAGTGCAAATTTCTCCACTTCATCCATTTTAAATCCTCACCCTTAGGCCTTTTGTACTGAAGCATAAAGTTTGGAAGCCTTAAATGGTCATAACGTTTCCCTGTAGAATTTGGCCTCAGAAACCTACTAACAATTCTGGAGGGCTAAAAAGGAAAACCATTTTACAGCAATTTGGCAACATCCATTTATGGGAGGTTCATATGGAGCATCAATTTATTCTCATGGTTTCTTTACCATATTTGATGAAATATAAGATGCAATTGGAACAAGCGGCTAAAGAAAAAAGGCCATAAACTTTGAAACGGTGTTGTAAAACACACAGTGTGTTAACGTGAAATAAGTTACAGACTTAAAAGAATTTACAATGGCTTGCTCACATAATAGTAATACAATAGGCTTGCAAGTTGCAGATGTTTTCTGGTAAATCTGGTATTTTAATACACGTTCTCCTTCAGTGAAATTGTGAGATTTGGATCTGGATAATAATAACTCAGTGACATTAGAAAGCAAAGTTGAAGGAAAACCAGTAAAAGGGCAAGGGGGAGAAAATCAACAGAAATAGAAAGTGCAGCAACTGTCCACTTCAGTGATACTCCAATTTATTTCTGCATGGAAAAAGTGTTAAGTTTGCAAGTCAAACAATCAAATTGTTTCTGCTTTCCCCAGCTCACTCAATGGCCCTTGTCCTGCGAGTGGGATGTGTGTTTTCCTGAACTCTCCACCCCTAGGATGGGGTGCGAAGTTTGGTGTAAACACAGTAAGAAAGAAAGAGCATCTGGGGGAGGAGATAGATCCCCAGCCCCTATGCTAGCATATATTCAGGTCCTGCACAAGTCCTGTTTGCAGCACAGGTCCACAGCAAGCAAATCCTGTTGAAAACTGCCAGGGTACAGCCCCATCTCCAGGGGCAAATCCCAAACCCACTGAACTCTTTGCTGAAGTCAGTGAAATTTTTATTTATATTTGGGGTCTTCAATGAAAGCATGTTCATGGCTATAGCATATCTGTATGTGATGTATCCGCGAAGAAGGACCTGGGAGTCCTAGTGGATAACAAGCTAACCATGAGCCAGCAGTATGCTCTTGTGGCCAAGAAGGCCAATGGTATTCTAGCGCGTGTTAAGAGTACTGCAACCAGCAGGTCGAAGGAGGTCTTCTTCCCCCTCTACTCTTGCCTAGTGAGGCCACATCTGGAGTATTGTGTCCAGTTCTGGGCTCCCCAGTTCAAGAGAGACAGGAAACTACTGGAGAGAGTCCAACAGTGGTCTACAAAGATAATTAGGGGACTGGAGCTTCTCTCTTATATGGAAAGGCTGAGATACCTGGGACTGTTAAGCCTGGAGAAGACTGAGAGGGGATCTTAACAATGCTTATAAATAAAGGGTGTCAGGAGGATGGGATCAGTCTCTTTTCAGTGATGCCCAGGGATAGGACAAGGGGCAATGGACACAAACTAGAACACAGGAATTTCCACCTGAACATGAGGAAGAACTTTCTTACTGTGAGAGTGAGGTGACAGAGGCCTGGAACAGGCTCCCCAGAGAGGTTGTGCAGTCTCCTCCTCTGGAGACTTTCAGAACTCACCTGGATGTGTTTCTGTGAAACCTGCTCCAGGTGAACCTGCTTTAGCAGGGGGGAATGGACTAGGTGATCCTCAGAGGACCTTTCCAATCCGTACCATTCTGTGATTCTGTATAGCAACAATGATTTAAATCTGCAAAGCTGTGGTGTGTAGAAAAAATTGCAGCATTTCCTCATCAGCTGTCCTAAGTCAGCCTCACAGACCAGCACACACCCTTAATGCTCCCACCACTCTGTGGTGTAGCTGGGACCTTTACAACTTAATGCTCAGGAGAATCAATCCCAGCACTAAGTGCTGGAGCTCATTTGCATTCTGCCAGTGGACACATCACATATAGCAAATTTACAATTGGCAAGGATTGCAAGGATTTCAGTCATGAGCTGTGACTGACAGCATCCTTTTCCCAGCAGAAAGGTAATATTTAGTTAATAGCTTCCTTAGAAAACTGGGCTCAGCCTGGTGTTTGTGTACAGTAAACTGGCAGAAAAGAGGATGTGAGGCAAAGCCATCAGTAACCACCACATTCACTTGCTTTCCCTCTCAGAGGGGTCTATTCTTCATCATCTGCTAGACACACCATGGAATTTTCATCTTCCTGTGTGGATCTCTTCCACAGGGGATTAAGGAGCATGTTCCTCCACCATGCCAGTATGCAGCCAGACAAAGCCATACTTCATGCTGGCCATTAGTTCAATGTGGTGTCTACTGTAATAGGTAGGCAGCAGCAGCCACATGCAGCATTCCACCCAGGTACAATCAACCCAGTGACCTCTCCTTTATGCAGGAACCAGGCCTGTGTGAAGAGTTTCCATTTCAGTACTTTCCCTGCTGCCTTTGTCAGTACAGGTTCTGAGCTCAAGCTCCCAAACATAGGTCTGGACACATTCACACATTTGTTAACAAAATGGAGATGTACTGTTAAAAAAAATAAAATAAAATAAAAAATATTCTTAGTTCTTTGCTGACATTTCAAAATTTGTCATCAGCTCTTCCCTCTCAGTTTGAGTGTAGTACTGATGCAACATATATTGTGCAATGTGGATGTATCAAAGGGAGGGAGAACAAGAGAGAGGAGGGTCATTACATCCATTTTTCAGAGGGGAAGCAGACCAGCTCCTTCCACTCTAACTCTATTTGTTGTAGAGTTGCTCAGAATTCCTCTGACATCAGTAAAGGTGCTTTGAGCACACAATTCCCAGGGTGACTAGGCTAGCTCTCATCCAGCGATATGATTTTTGCCCCACAGATTTGTTCCTGTAACATAAAGACCAGGAGACGCATCTGGAAGCAAAACCAGGGTAGTTCCTTGCCTCCTTCTGGGAGAACAAAGCAACCTCTTGATGGAGACAAGGAAATCAGTGCAATTGTCTCAGCTTCACTGTAGGTACCAGCCTGAAGCCCATCAGGCTTCTGTCTGGGTTATCAGGTAGCTGTGAATGACATCTTATCTCTAGGCAATATTGAATAACTAATTCCTGCAAAGAAGAAAACGCAAGGAGGCTTAGTGCACTGGTTTACATAATAGCTCTATTGAGCCTGTTTTCTTATGAAAGAAAACCCTTCCATACTGGAGAAAAACTACTTTTTCAAGTAGAAAGAAAATACCGGAAACTGCTGAAATTAAACTGTGGAGAAAAACATCGCCCATTATTTTCCTTGACCACACTGTTTTGCTTTTTAATAGATGTTTGGAAATGTTCCGTTTCTAGAGTGAACATTTGTATGAATCTGCTACCGGAAACAAATGTCACAGAAAATCTACCACAGGATTACAGAAGTCAGGAAAAGGGAAATCAGTCAAGTCAATATTGATAGGGACAGATCTCTGTTTAGTTTAGCTTTATGTCCCGCAAAGAAGGGGAAGGGAGGAGGGAGTGCCAGGGAGGCGCAGAGAGAGGGAGCCTTTCTGTATGCAGTGTTTGCCTTTATGGGTAAGGATTTCCAGGATTAAAGTTCCCATTCTGGTTCCTGAAACGGTGAGAAGGAAAAAAGAAATGTGATCCATAAACATCTTCTCACAGACACTCTGAAAGGCAACCACCCACTGGAGTCATGTGTTGTGTGCATTTGGACGCGTTAAGTAATCTCAGCCACCTAACCGCCTCGCAAATGCCCTTCTGAATGGGTCATGGGCTTAGGGAGAGAAATCCCAGAAAGAACTTCATACGCCAAAGCAGGGCAAGCCTTAACACCACAAGACTGCTCCTCATTTGCACCAGTGAAATGAGATGAGGATCAGGCATTGCATTTAAGCATACAACATCAGTATTATACATATCTTGTGTGTGTGTGCTCTGCTTTTCATAGCCTCTCTTTAATCTGATTCAAGCACATGTGCACTCTATTCAACAGAGACCTATTTTTTCTCTTGTGTAGTTCAGGCCTGAGGTCACCTACAATATGAGACAATGCCAGTACAATATTTCTTTATATCACACTTGCCAAAACACCACAACGCTCCACTGTGTTTAAACAGAAAAAAAAATAAAGAAACCACAAGGAATTTTTATTTTCTACAACCCCTATCAGAAGGCAGAAGAAGCTGCCAAATTATATGATACAAACTCCTACGCACAGAACCCAGTAGAGTTGTAAACTGAACTTCTGTAACTTTTTAATTGTAAATCCAGATGCTTTTATCCGCAATCCTTTTCAATGACCTTTCACTTGAAAGTCAATTTGTCAGTCTACTTACAGTGTCTGAAGAAATCATCAAAGCCACAACACCAAGATGTTCTGTAGATGTTGTTCCCTGCACAACTGCGAAGTTGCTAGGCTTGTTTCCTGAGCCATGGTGCTCACATCTTGCTCCTGCCTGCAGGACTTGAACATGCTCCTTGCTCCAGGCAACAGCAGAAGACTAGAGCCTTGCCCTTTGTAATCAAAAGAGAGGAAGCAGAAGCGAAGGAAAATTACTAGAAATAATTGCTCATTATTCCTGACCTCCATCAAGGGATTCCCCTTAGATAATTCTGGTCCTTTGTGCAGTTGAACAACTTGGGTTACTCTGAAGGAAAACATAGCTTGGATGCACTGGAAATCATTAAATAACTTTAATAGTGCTTCAAGGCAGATGAATTTGGCCTCTGGTTGCAGGGATGGGTGCACAGCACAATGCTGAGCTTGGTTCCCTCAGTTAAGCATTGACTCTTTAATTCCCCGCCCAGATGGGTAGAGTAGCGCAAGGGATACCAAAGTCTATGCACAGACTCAGTCTCTGCAGCATCACTGACAGAGAAACCACAAAAACATTCATTTGGAGAAAGAATGCAAGAGCTCAGATAAGTTTCCTCCACCTCTTGGGCCTGGAAAACAGGTTTGAGAATTTCTGAAATTCAGGTTTAGCTGTATTTCTGGTGCTTTCTAAGTTTTGATGAGCCAGGAATATGTGAAAAAAAAATATATTTGGTGATGGTTGAATACTCTTGGGGGGGGGTTGGCCAATACAGGACTTGCCAAACAGTGAGGAACAAGGAAAGTTGCATGCTGTGGGAGGGTGTTTTAATTTGTGTTTTCTAACATGGAGGAAATTTACATATAAGTTTTGAGAAAAGGCTTCTGTCTGGTTCAAATTATCACCTACCAGTTGATTCCATCAGTCCTAAAGGTGGTTACACTCCCAAGTGTTGATTAATTTCACTGTTATTAATTCCTATTTATTTTAAGTGCTGACAATGTAATCAGCCCAAGAAAGAGAACAGAACTAAAAGTCCTGCACTGCTGAGGTCACAGGCTACAGGATAGGAATCAACAACCAGATGATCTGGGCTTGAAGAAAATGCTGATATGATCAGAAGATATTTCCTTCTTCCCCTTTTTAGCTAGCAATGGGCAGGAGGAAAGCATATAAAACTGGTGGGAGCTGCTGTTCATGACTCATGAGGAGAATGGACTCAGGGGCACAATGAAAGGTGCAGAAGGTGTAAAGAGTGAGCAAAGCTTGGTAGTAAGCTCCAAATAAAGTAGTGCAGGAGATAGAGAAGAAAAAAAATATATCAGCTACTGCAGAGCTCCCTAAGGTGAGGGCCACCAGGGCTACGCATTTTGGGTTGGGAGGAGAACAATAGTTATTTGGAAAATACAATCTCTGTGTCTTTGGACCGACTAATCCTCCAGTCATTAATGAAAATATTTAACACTGGATGGGAAAAAGACCAGCAAAGATGGTAGTTTTCCCCAGAGATATGAAAATCAGTCAGGATAGAGCAGGACCATCCAAACCTTAAATGGAATAGAATGAGAAACTTTTCAGGTTTGGAAAACAAAATAGAAACTGGGTAAGTTTGGAAGCAGAAATACAGGAGTATAATGAGGAAATCTGTTCTTCTATTACTGGCTCAGTCAAAAACAAGCAGTATTGGAAAGCTCGTGAGAGAGTCTGTGTTTGTGTGATTCTAGTCTGATTTCTACAAGAAAAAGGGGTCAAAAGTTTATCCAAAGTTTAACCAGAATCTGAACTTTCCAATGCTGAGCTGAACTGAACCTCTAACCCAAATCGCTCCTCCGAATGTGCTGCTATTTAGATCCACTGTTTCAGTTAACCCACTTCATGCTCAGTTACTAGATTGCCTTCACCCTGTCTGCTCTTGCTTGCTAACACGCATCTTTGGAAATAATATTCCTACTATGGGGCTGCAGAAATTGAGGCCAAATGCATTGTGAAAGACATTAAACCATGCCCTCCTCCCACTTACTTTCCTTGTACTCTTTCTACGCGGTGCCTTGCCATGTACATTGAACCATTTTATATGTCCCTGACACTCAGGTGCGTGACTCAGCAGTGGAGATGTGGGCTGGATGGCAAAAGTCACCCAGGGTGTTGTGGCTGCTGCTTTCTGTGCCAGACCATTGGTCTCACTGCTACGTGATGATTTCCTGGTTTGCCAGGGGGTCTTATCCAGCGGCTTTGCCTTTTAACTGCCCAGACCCAGCAGCGGGGGTTCTTTATGTGTCTCTTCACTTCAGGGAAAGTCCAGCACAAGAAAATTCCGGCCTATGGCATAGCTGTGGTGCAAACACACAGGTACAGTGCTTAGTAAATATGTGAGTGTCTAAACATGGGAGGACGTGTGAGGTCCCAAGAGACTGGGACAGGGAGATTGTTGCTTCTTCCTCAGAGTGGCTCCACTGACACCCATAGGTCCTGTTGAGGGCTTTTCTGCATTATCTGTACCTCACCACTGTAAGGAGAGCAATAAATTCCAGCTCTTGTATGTCTCAGTGCAGATGTAGTTTGAAATAGGAGAACTGTGTTTCAAGCCGGTCAGGCCAGTTTGAGAAATAAAAGAAGTTCTTGTAAAGCAATCCCCATATTGCTTTGTCAGCTGTGGGGACTTCAGTTAGAAGTTATATCTGCCAAGGTGATGCTTCTTCAAAGACTTGAGCCATGTAGTCAGAAACAAGAATCTGGTGCAGTTCCACATAGCCATGAGATTAAAAGCAAATCCTCAAAATTAAAGCCATGAGGAAGTCAAACCTGAAAAGTGAATTCTGAATCTCTATAAATTTAGGATCCCAAAGTCATCTCAGAATATAATCCTTAGACTTAATCTGTAGATTGAGAATTGTTGTATTAGAAGCAAAGAGGCTCTGAAATTTATTCAAATAGATACTGGAAAGCTATCCCATTATAAAAACAAAAGACTTCTCAGATTCCCCCAGGCATTTGTATTTTCCCAGCTGACTTTGTTGTTTCAATAGCAAGAAGAGATGCAACTTATAGAGAGACACCACTTCTCTTCTGTCAAATTCTCCACATTCCAGAGTGCTTGCTCATGCTACATCCTTTCCTATGGAGCCGCTGCCTAACTTTCCCAAAGCCGATATTAATATCACAGACCATTATAATACAGTTATTTTCATGGAAGCCTGGGAGGAAGTCACGTGGCATTAATTGGTCCCTGGTGGCCATAAGGTCTCCATTTAGGTTGTTGTTTTTACTCACATAAGCAGCAATGAAGTGAAAAGCTGAGGAAGTAACAGCGATTGTCTTAAATGAGTAATTTTTTTAGTAGCTGTTTTGTTAATGAATCATTGTTCCTCTTAATTGGATTAACATATTTATTAGGCAGTGCAAGGACACATGCACACACATTCTCCACCAGCGAAACTGAGTTTTCACACCTTCTCAGAAGCTGCAAGGGCTGGACCGCCCTGGATATTGGTGACAGTGTACTCTGTCTAATGCCCTTGAGTCAGGCACAGGAGGAGGAGAAGGAGCACAGTGTGGTGGCCGTACAGTCACCTCTCTCTATGTGCTTTGCTGTAGCAACACACGCACACAAGACCACCAGAAGGGTCTTTCTCACTAAATACTTCTGCTCCTGTCACCTGCCAGTTCAAAGCAAACACAGCTCTTCCACTGGTGCTGCCTCCTATTAACCATGTGTGCCTGAGTTTGAGACAGTCAGAGCCAAGAGTGTCAAACTGGGCTGGTTATGAACTTGTCAGCTCATGTGCATGTGTGTATGCTGGGAAACAGGGCTCTCTGTGTCTGACTATGTGCAACATCGGTGCAGCAGGGAGGCAGTGAAGAGCACAATCCTGCAGACAAAGGGCAGCACCAAGAGCCCAAAGAGCTGAAATCTTGGCGACATGTATTTCTATAAGAATTATCAAAATCCCTTAATATTGATGGCTAATTATTTGCTGTGTTCTAAGGATATGTTTATAACTCTTTTGTTAGAGCTGGTTAAAAGAAAAAACATTCCTGACAAACATTTATTTTAATAGAAGATTGTACATTGACAATTCTTTTTTGTCACAACGTGTACTTTCTGCCAAACTTTTTAACTTTCTTTGAAGAGCTGACAATCCTCAAAACCAAAAGCTTTTGGCCAAAACCAGCAACAATTCAATTCAGAAATGCTACTGTGGTACCTCACAAGAATAGTAACTTGGCTGCCTCATTCTTCTCAAGGATTTAGAGTCCCTAGCTAACCACCAACTCCTAAGATGCATTTCAGGGAGGACCGCCACGATGCACCTCAGCATCTTGTCTTCAAGAGAGGAAAGGTGTGCGAGTTAGGAGGAGTGCACAACAGCTGATGTCAGCCAGCTAAGAAGGCGCTGAAACGGCCATTCACGCAAATAGAAACCTGAAGCAACTAATCCCCACAAGGTGTCACAGCAGCATTTCCTAATCAAAACTTTCCTCATTTTTTTCTTTTTTTTTTTTTTAAAGAGGTTTTCAAATTTGGAGTCATTTTGGATGAAAAAACAGGTTTTCATTTATCGATAAGAAAGAAAACATTTTTCCACAATTTTTTAATGGAAACATTTGTATTTTTTGGTATTTGCATATTTTTGTGCCTACACTTCTTAGCCTACAATCAATGTGAAAGAAAACCTCTGGCAGAGAGAAAAAAGACTGTATCCCTCTAATACACTGATTTTTAAAACTATTCTGATGTTTTTGAAGGCTGACATTGTGAGGCATACAGTGCTAGGCAGTTTAGCAATAGCATCCAACTTTTGCCATCTTCAGCAGTTTTTAAAGCTCTCCTGTTGCCGAAATCTTCAGCCTCTTTTTTGCTTATCAGAAGAAGGCTCCAGTCTCATCCTCAAGAAAGGTTTCATAATACAGTCATGCCTAATCAATACAAAATGCTAAGTAGTATCAAGAACTGATTAGTAGTGCTGATGGAAATATTTTCAGCATGTTGATGCTTCATCGGGCAATACCACTGAATAGTACCAGGGCCTCTGAAAAGTTACAGATTGTCCATGCCCCAGACTTCCTCCCTTCTCTCAAAGCCCTACCTATTAGAATCATAGAATCATTGAGGTTGGAAGAGACCTTTAAGATTGTCAAGCCCAACCATTAACCCAGCACTGCCAAGCCTGCCACTAAACCATCTCCCTTAGCCCCATGTCTTTGAAATCCCTCCAGGGATGGTGACTCCACCACCTCCCGGGGCAGCGTATTCCAGTGTGATACAACCCTCTCAGTGAATAATTTTTTTCCTAATACCCAACCTAAACCTCCCCAGTGCGACTTGAGGCCACTTCCTCTTGTCCTCTGTTGGGTGACCAAGGAACCCATTAGAAGCAAAAAGGCCTCACAAAAGAAAAGGCTGAGTTTTTTATCTGAAATCAGCCATTCCAGTCCAATTCCATTCCATAAAGAACTGAAAGGCTTTTTTGTTTTTATTCCAAAGTCAAATGAAAACAATTTTTGAACTTCAACAGTTGTTGCAAAATGGGATTGTCATCTTGTGGACAGCACCACTGAGCATATGGTGTTACTGTCAAATAAATCTCGTTTAATATCAAAATGAATAACATTGCACTGATTGCATTCTTCAGTGTATTTTTAACTCACTCAAGCCCTATCTTTTCTCATCTAAATAGACCTTTCAGAGAATCTGGGAGTTTTGCTGCAGAACTGGATTCGTTTTGCTATGCAACATATTTTTCTCTGCAACCTATCCTTTTTGTTATGGCATTTGCTTTGTTTTGCAAGGACCACCACAACAGGAAAAAGTTTGTTTTCTTCCCCTTCCTGAGAGCACTGGCTGTCTTGCAAGAGTGCTTGTTCATCAAACTTTAACAAGTTATAGTCCAGCTTTTCTGTTCCAAGTAATTTGGATAGTCTGGAGAAATGATTTTAGGTTTTTT